>DWNA01002111.1:0-12593 GCA_018249835.1 Heliconius besckei
AAAAAATATATTATTATAATCAATAAACTTTTACCATAGTCGCGAAGGACGGTAAAGTGATTAGGTATTTGTAATTATTGTTTTACATGTTGATTATATTTTTCCCTATTTTCCGACAGAGGGTGCCCTATCTATAGAAGTTTGGGGCCACAGATCGGCAGGCTTCAGTCGGACTTGTGGTAACTGGGAGGTGGAGCAGCAGCAGTTGGCCAAAGCGCGCTCGCTCGCGGATCGGTGGGCAGAGCTCACGCGGAAGATAGAGCTGTGGGTTGAAATACACGAGCTGAACGATCAAGGCGAATATGCACCCGTTGAGGTTTGTTTTAACATATTTAGTTGGGAGCTGTAGAAAAAGGGAATTATGATAAAAGCACTATGGGAAGTAAAGAACAGCAGTTGGTTAGGTTAAGATAGAGCTGTAGATCGAATATGAGCTAAATGATTAGGGGAATATGCATATGTAAAGTAATTTCCTGAGTAGTATAAAAATAATTATTTAGTCTCACAATTTTAATCGCAATAGTTTTTAATTAGAATGGAAATGCAGGTTCCGAACATCAGGAGAATTCCTTACTAGTAACACTCACAGATAAGTTCGATCTCGTTCATTGTGCGCAGGTATCGCCTCGCGCGGACATCGTGACGGGCGGCGTGTACCAGCTGCGGCAAGGGCAGCAGCGGCGCGTGGGCGTGCGCGTGCGCCCCGCCGCCAACTCGGGCACGCTGCCCATCATCTGCCAGCACATCGTCAGCGTCGAACTGGGCTCCGTTAGTGTCAGGTGCGAAACTGGGTCGACTACATAACTAGCGTATCTCTGCTTTTGAATACATTACGTCAGACAATTATGTTTATAATTCTTATATTACATTATTTGTGAAAATTGCAGGAAAACGAAAGTAAATGTAAAATCATCCCTCGCGTTTACAGCCACAGTCTAGTACGCTACGATAACTTCTATATAGATAATAATTTAAGTAAGAAAACTATACATATTTTCGTATATAAATATTTGAATAACATACATTTTGTTTTTCATAGATCGAGGCTACAAAAGCCACTAGATTCATATCAAGAAGAAGACTTGGCGATGCTTAGGGAACGCTGGAGTGAAGCACTCGCTCGGCGTAGGCAACATTTGCATGCGCAACTGCAGGTACGAATGGTTTTAATTTTTTATACTAGCGGCTCACTCCCGGCGTCGCCCGCATACACAAAATGTCTTATTGTGACTTATTTATAAGAGACAGATACGGTGTCGCGGACTTTATTTTAGAATTAATTAAATTGAAATATTTTCGTAGTACAATGTACTTACATACATTTAACAATTTCTGCAGCGCACGCAGTTAAAATAATATGATGAGTTCCTAATTATTGTCATTTCATTATTAAAGGCTTACTAAGAATTAAATCTTTATTATTATAGAATTTTATCTTTAATATTCTCCTGAGTAATGGAGCTTTCAAAAAAAAATACAAAAAAAAATGTGAATTCGTCCTGTAGTTCCAGAGATAGTAGCGTTTAAACAAACAAACTACAACAAACAAGCTCTTCTGCTTAATAGAAAAAATGGTGCTATTAACAAAATCTAGCAGATTATAAATTTCATTAAAATATAATTTTAAGTTTATTATATGTATTTTGAATTGTTGCCATAATAAACGAAACGTATGATATGCTGTTTCAATTATTTTAGTTTATACAGATTAAATCAGTATTATATGTGAACAATGTTTACTACATATTTTTTTTATCAATAGTAATATTGATCGTTTGTTTACAGAAATTGGTGAACATGTCGCCGTCAATAAAGAACGAGCGCGACATGGAGCGCGAGCAGTCCCTTGTGGAGCAGTGGGTGTCGCTTACTGAGGAGAGGAATGCGGTGAGTTATTTATATATTTATTTATTGTGTCTTACTTAGCCCATATTTTTGTAAATTTTTAATTAATAAATACAGGTCCTGGTCCCGAGTCCCGGTAGTCCTATACCAGGAGCTCCCGCGGCGTGGAACCCACCGCCTGGCATGGAGCAACATATACCTGTACTGTTCTTGGATTTGAATGGTTTGTTACTTTTTTATTATTTTATATAATCACTAAAAAAAAAAGCGGTTTATACCTTGCCTTAACTATTTCTAAATTAACTGCTACAAACTAGGGTTAAGACTAGATATAATTATCTACTGGGATCTGCCCTGAATTGACGCTATGCAATTGGTACTATTGATATATAGTAGTTCGTTGTTATCTTTTCTAGATAATTATTTTCTTAGTATAATTCCTTTTAGCTCATTATTTTTTTAAATTATAATTTTCTTAAAATTATAATTTTATTTAAAATTATAATTAATATTTCTTTTTTACTATTTATATTTGCATATTCAGCGGACGACCTAACAACGCACTCGTCAGGCGAAGAAGTAACAGTGGCCGGTCTCAACTCCATCTTACCAAAAGAACACGGAAATAAATTTTATGAACTTCAAATATTGCATCACGACGCTAAGGATGTGTCCGCGGTCGCGTCTTGGGACTCCTCCATACACGATTCGCAGTATCTGAATAGGATCACTGAGGGTAAGTACCTGTATAAATAACTTGAGTAGTTTATAATAATCATAAAATTAGTTGAAAACTATTTATTTGTAATATTTGTGTAAATTTATATGAATTTTAAACGGAATCGAACCCTCAACCTTACAGATCTTTTTTGTTTAATATATGTATTTTAACTAAACACATACTTTATCACACACACGTTTATCTGTTCCAAAATTTTTAGCTTTAACTGTATTTTGTTTCTATCCATGCTTACAGGTTGCAATACTTAAATATTCTGTAATTGTTTATCTTTATTTTATTTTTATTCCAGCGAATGAGCGAGTTTACCTCATACTAAAGACAACGGTGCGTCTGTCACACCCGGCGCCGATGGATCTCATACTGCGGAAACGACTTGCCCTCAATATATACAAGCGGCAGAGTCTCACTGATCGGATACGGAAGAAGATTGTTCGGTTAGTAGTTTGTGAATGGATATATGTATGTGTATGTTTGTAATATTAATAAAAATCATATAATATTAATACGGCACTTTAACTGATCCTAAAGTACTTAATGTTAATGCTGTACTGCATATCAGTGTGCATTACTTCTAAAAGTAATTTAGTATAAGTTCATCATCGTAATGTCTAAAATAATTTCGTCCTTATGTTTTTGAATATTTCAATAGGCAGGTGTTTTAATTAATAAGGCGTATTAATACACATATATTTGTCTATTTCATAACTAAAAAAATAAAAAAAGCGTAATAACGTCATCATTTGATAAAATAACCAAAACAATAATTGTAACTACAATTATTATCTATTTCATATTTATAGAATCGACCAGCTAACACAAACGGGTGTGACATACGAAGTGGTGTCAAACATTCCCAAGGCTTCCGAAGAGTTGGAAGAGAGGGAAAGTCTAGCGCAAATAGCGGCTACGGGAGAGGAGGCCAGTGCGGCTGATGGCGAGACTTATATTGGTATAGTTTTTTGTTGAGTGAACTTTGGTATCTGGTGTTAAGACACTCAATTTCCCATTAAAACTCTCGTTACAACCGCGAGGACATGGAAATATGTAATATTTCATTCAACTATGAACACATTTTTATTTTTTTTATTTTACACTGTACTCGGTATATAGTAATGTAAGTAGATTAAAACTAGTGTTAGTAGGTGCACTTTAATTCCCACGCATAGCTTAATGTTCGTCACACACCTGAGTGTTGAATTCCACCACTCAACACCTGTTGAGTGGTGGAATTCGTGGCACGTTTTGTCTTCATCAGTGCAAGGAAATGAAAATAATTTATTTCCCCAAATTAGAATCGATTCCACAACTTTCAGGCTTAAATTTGGACGCTGTGTTACTGCGCTACGTCGGTCAATATTGATTAAAATTATTAAACATGTACATTATTGTAGCTGTTATTATTTTTAATGTATTTTTTTAAAGTTACAGAGTGATATATGATTTGGTTCAAAGATTAATTAAAATGGAATAGAACAATAGTGCTATTTATATAATTAGAAAAATTCTATAGCTCATCTAATGAATATTTTTCCCCCAGAAAAATACACTCGAGGCGTAAGCGCAGTTGAAAGCATATTAACACTGGACCGTTTGCGACAAAGCGTTGCAGTCAAAGAACTAGAACAAGCTCGTGGTCAACCTATCACTATGCGGAAGACTGCTTCAGTACCAAACTTCTCACAGGTGACGTATATTCCACCACACAATTTAATATTGTATTGCATTAAGGTATATTCCACATTGAAATACTACTGTTGTTTGTTATTACACGCATAACTGATGAGCATAGTATAATACATACAGTATGTTTGATGAGTTGTGGCCGCCTTGAAGTTGGCTGCGCAGACTTGGTTCTAGGATTTTTATTATTTTTGATAATTTTCTTCCCGAATCAATAATGCGCTTAAGCTCTGAAACCTAACTTCAAGAAGGCCACGACACATCGGCCGTACTGTACTGCTAAATACTTTTGTTCGTCGGTTCGGCTGACATCGAGGCCGAACAATAATATTATTTTGCTCACGAGATCACAGCTTTAATTTAGACATCGGTCCGACGGCCCGGAACTCCAAACACCCTCGGTGTAGTGACACCAAGTACTTGTGGTTTTCAGGGAAGTTTCTCACGACGCGACGCGTTACAAACTATATGCAACGCAACACAATATGTCGTACGTTTGGTATCGACGTTGCAAGCGCAGGATGACTCGCGTGGCGTGGTGAGAACATACCCTTATATGCGTCCGCTTTCAAAAATTGTCGGGTATTTTTGTTCGTGTACTAACTGTACGCGTGTACCGTTGTACAGGTAGACGATGGCACTCGAGTTTTAGTGTACGTATGTACTGATGTACTTGTGTACTACGGGGACGTTCAATTACTACGTAACGCAATTTGGGGACGGTAAAACGTTTCGGTTCCTTACAGGGACAGAAGGGAAGTGCAAAACAAATTAATTTATTTTTTAAATAACGTGCAATATTTTGTTATGTTATCAAATATATATATATATATATACATTTATATATATACATTTATAAATATAAATAACGCTTTTTTGTTTCGGTTTTATTTTACTGGGAATATCTGATTGTATTGTTTTTTAAAACAGTATAGAAATGTCAGTATTAACATAATTGTTACTTTTTACCTTGGGTGTAACATAAGGTTTAAAAATGAGAGGCGATGAAGGGTAGGATCATAAACGTTCGAATCGTAACGTTTTCATAGCTAGGTTAAAAATATATATTTAAAAATTGCATTAAGTAATATATAAACGGCCCCTAGTACTCCGGTATTATTGTGTATGTGTACTACAATGTGCGTGTGCAATTGTACTTTTGTACTCGTGTACTACCACCACGGCTGTCGATGTCGCGCTTCACACGTGATAGTACGAGCGAGCTTACACTACTGTTACTAAACGCTTATGCTCAAATGTTTGTCACTAACAAAATTAACATGTTTAATTGTTTATATAAATACATTCAAATATGTATACATGAAGAATTGGGGTTTATAATATATATTTAAACATTCATATGGTTGCTTCATATGTTTAACGACGGTTTATTATTATTATTTTTATATTTATTATATCATATAGTAGGTACAAAGATTTTACTCTTTGGGGAAAACAATATACACACTAAATAACATTTTTTTTGTTAACTTAGACTATTTTTTATACTTTAATATACTCAAGACACTATTCAATAAATGTTTGCAATTACAATGTAGATAAAGGGTTTGTATTAAGCAGCGAGTTGATTTATCAAAAAATATTAATTATTATACAATTTACAATACAAAATTTATATAAAGGGAGATTTTATTGGTATTGACACAAATTCATTGATATTAAAATAAAATAGATTTTTTGTTACTATTTTCTCATTGGTACTTTATGTTTAAGTAAAACTACTTTTAACGCTTTTTATTCGTATTTATTTTTTCTGTTTTTTAAATATAAGCAGTTCTTATTTATTATTTAAAAAAAATTGTCATTAAAAGTAGTATTTTAAAGAATTACAACAATCGCATTACAACTATATTTTAAAAAAAAAATACTTCTAAATAAATAAACTCGCTCGTATACAAGCTCTAATATATGTTGTGTGGGCAGCTATCACAGGCGCTCGAGACCGCGGCCAAGAACGGAACTAACGTGAGTCGCATGGCCCTACCGCTATACTATGTTGCCTTCATTTTTTTATTTATAGATATCATCTTTATTATATTTATTTATCACTGTATTATTTTTGGTAATTATTGACATGTTATCGTTTTTTTGTTGAATTGTTGTCAGAATCGATATTATTTTAGACAAAATTTTAGATTTTTCTTTCTTTATATAATTTCCCAGAGATGCATTTCAATAATTATCTATATTAATCACTGTATAGTATATCATCTGTGCTCATTTATAGGTGGAATGCTTCTTTATTAGTAGTAATAACTTATAGGTGTAGAGATCGCATAGTCGATAAATTCTACAATAGGTTTATTGTGTTTGTGGCTTTAGCAATATATTTTATTCCTGCGAGATATATCTGTTTTTCGTGTAAGGTGTAATGGTGTTCATATTATAATGAATGATTTCTTAAGAGGCACATACATTGCAATAAAATGGAAATGTCTGTCTGTCACTTTCCAATACTTCTAAGAGTAATATATTCACAATAAAATGTGCAAAAGAAAACACCATCTTCTATATTGTAAATACAAGCAAATGGTTATGGAAACTTATATTTATAAAAAGTTTTCTCATTATTAAAAAAAATATCTTGATGTAAATTAAAACGTAAGACGTTACGCCTCATTCGTTTCTGCTACCTACAAAATTATATTATATTATATATTTATATATACATATAAAGTATGGTGAAACTTAATTTTATCACAGATCATGCGTCTCGACTCATCGTTCGAGTCGCTTTCGGGGCTGGGGGGAGGGCGGTCCGGCAGCGTGGCCGACCTCGCGGACGAGGCGCCGCGCCGCCCCATGCACAGACACTCGTACGCCGCGCCCGCACATAACGATCCTGATATCGCTACGCCTACTAAACCTTTTGGTCTCGGTGAGTTATTATTTTTCATACTGACAGTTACACATATGGTTTGGATTATGTAAAATAATAATTTTTTTTTTCAGTGTTCAAAGTACAATTTAAGCAAATGTCGTATAATTGTACGATTTTTTTTATTTCACTCATGCAAATCTTACTGTCACTTTCTATGTCACACTAACTTCTTATTCCTGGTATTATATTATATGCATCTTCTCAAATATCACCTTATATATATTATTATGTAATATATAATTTGTTGGTAATAACATTTTATATATGTGTATATGTGTATACAGTATGGCTCGGATGCGTCTAGTGCACCATGTAGAATAGGAACTAAACTTTCGTAGCGTTTGTCTACAGACAATACAAATGCACGATAAAATTATAGTTGGTAAGGGAATTTAGATTAGAAGCGAAACAAAACTTAGACTAAGTTTATAAATTAGTACGCGTAGTTTGATCCGTTGTTAAAAACAAAATGGTTCGAACATAATCTACATACTCTTATAGGCGACACCGTCACGTTTATCAAAGTGTTTCCACAACACCACATACGATTATTCCATAACTTCACCATGATTTACGTTTTATTCCACTTGCTTCGTGGCAATGCTATGCTCCATACACTCACTCGTCTCCTCTATTTTCATTTCTTCTAGTAACTTCTTTATCGATATTGTATAATTAATTAAAAAATCGATAAAGATGTGCTATTTCAATCTTTACGGAGTACTTATTTGAATAAATTTTTGACGTAGATACCTCAACTGACAAATATTTTTTCAAATAATACGTCCGAATTCATGTGACAAAATTTTAAACCCAGCTTTAACTAACATTGTTTTTTTTGTATCTTGGTACCTCGCTCCCGTCAGGCTCGTTTTTATCAGGTAAAATGACAATGATTCGGAATGGCAACTGTATGGCAAAATTGTTAGACGTATGTTTGTGCAACATTGGAAATAATGAATTAGTGCTGTAAAATAACACAATTGAAATCGTTTATTCAAAAATTGGCTGTTGAATTGGTTTTAAACTGTGTTGTTAATAGTGACATATTATAATAACAATTAAGAGTAATAAAGACACAGTGGAGGCACTAAATAAAGATAGAAAGTAATGCTAAGGCTGTTGTACCTTAAATCTTCCGAGCTTTGAGCACCCAGCTGGCTTGTGTTATTGTGTTACCCTTTGTTTGTTTGCGTGTATCTTTGATTTGCATGGGGCGAGCATGACCTGTATTTACGTTCCTCCTTTTCCCACTCACCTTTATTTGCTGACAACTGCGGCGAAGTGCTTTCAACTTAGACCACCTTGTAGTAGGACCGTGATCAATCGTGATAACAAATTTTGCGATGTATTTAAAAATAATCGTATATAAACAGCCAAACAATATAATATTGTAAGTAAATTGTAAATTTATTTAGGAAATATAATAACTTTTTCGAAATAGATCAAAAACTTGTGGGGCAGTTTTTTTATCTGTGTAAGTAGATAGAGTAAGTAGTCCTAGAAATAAGAAATTGGTTGTAGGTTTGTGAATGTGTTAGGTACGAGGTGCATGTCAAATGTAGCGACACGTATTTCATACAATTATAAATAAAATGTGGATAGAAATTATGTAAACGAAGCATGGATTATACATAGATAATGTGATAAATCTAGACATAAATGTATTTTGAATTAAGACGGATTATACCTATAAATATTTATAAAGACTGACTGATGTTGTATTTAAAAAATATATATATATATATTTGAATGTTATATATTCAGGTACTGTTTCATATATATATATATATATGAAACAGTACCTGAATATATAACATTCGAATCATACTTCCACTTTTTACTACTGTTACAATTGAGTTCCCAAATTAAGGTATTTTGCTTACAGCAATGTTTGTATGATTAGTAACTATTCTTAACATTTCAAAATAAATCCTAAGTTAGTTCAGTCAAGCATTGTGTAAGAAAGACATGAATGTAGGTTCGCTAATTGATAAGAATTTTAACGTTTCTATTGCAGCTCGACCAACGTTCCTTAACTTGAATTTGAACCTGAACTCACTGAGATTGCAGACACCAAACAAGTGTACGTCCAGATATTAAGTCGTAGAATCATTAGAGTGGCTTGTTTCGAAATTTTTTATTTGGTTATATCATATAATATTTTTTGATTTTGCTCTTTCATTATTACTTATGTCTAAAAATATTTAAGAGAAAATACATAGATGGATTATTCTATTTTTTTTTTAACGTAACGTCGTGTTTTATTTTGTTTTGTCCTTAAGGACATTCGTTAACCATTGGCATGAAATCATTCACAAGTGAGCATGAAATTGGCAATTACCAAAATTTGTAATCATCTGCTCTCGAATTACTATAATCGTAATGGTATAAGTTGTTCATAATTTTAGTTGTTTACATTGTTAATATTGGTTCGTTTTATTAGTGTGATTATTTGCGGTAGTCTCACATTTGGTTTCACTAAATGAATATAAGTTTTAGCTAAGTTTAATAACTTTAATGCTTTGTTAATTTTAAACACACATGTTCGTAATCTACTTTATAGGATTGTTTTGCTAGAAAATATTGAATAATATATTAGGATATAGAGAATAATAGAGATTTGTATATTTATAGCGTCTCCAGCCAGTGGTAAATTGGGTCTGCGTATGACAACATTGCACGAGGAACCCGGACGTAAGAACGATGATGATTCTCATTCTGAACCCGAATCTGCACCCACTGATGAGCTAACTACGCCACGCTCACATGTAAGCTAACTTTTAACTAACTTCCTAAATAATCTGCTTCTTTTACAACTTTCAATTTGAAACTATTTTTTCGAGTGTTGGCCGCCCTAAAAGATCGGAGAACAGCAAAAATGCTTGTTAACTAAAATAATAACATATATAAATACTGTTTTCCAGCGTACTCGGCCCCGGGCCACATCGCGTGGATTCCTGCCTACTTCGAAGACGCTCGATTCATTACACGAACTGGCGTGTGAAAGGGTGCCCAATAAAAATTCACCTTCAATATCCTCTAGTGGATACGGTATGTTATATTACTATATTTTTTCTTCAGCTCCACGCTGTATCCTGCACACAACAGGATAGGCAGAGGGAACCTAGTAGGGTAGGGTAGGGTACCAGGGTAGGTAGAGGGAACCTGCCGAATTCTGGAAGCATTGCGTGTTGAGTAGCAGAACTCAACGCCGCGCTTTGCCTCGACACCAGAGCGAAGAAATGGAAATATAAACGTAAATAAATATTTCACTTCCTCGAGTGGGGATCGAACCCACAACCGTCGTGTTACAGTCACATCCTTGTGCCGCTGCGCTACGACGGCATATATATATTTTTTTGTTTATAGTATAATTCGTGTTTATTGCCAAGTAATGAAAACTAGAATTATATCTTCTAATATAATATATATTTTTTTATTTTAAATTCTTATTTTTAGGTTCCCAAGCAGTATCATCAACAAATCTCACAAATGACGATACTCTCTCAATCCGGAGTATGTCAGTCGACGATACACCGGACTTCGACAAGACAATGGACTACACGCAACTCAGTCGGACAAAAACCTCCATGGCGGGTCTCAGGAACGAAATAACTGAACTAAGGAACGACATAAGTGAACTGAAGAATGAGATTGTTGAATCAAAAAATGAACTGGAAGAGGCGACTTTTGAGAAAGCCAAAACTCCAGTATTGACGCCAGGATCTCGAAATAGAATTAATCCGTTCTTACGGGATTGTGAAGATATATCTAAGAAGGAAGCCTCCTTGGTTGACCCCCTAGGAGCTATTCCGATAGAGAACGCAATGTTGTCTAGTCAAACAAATAAAGATAATGGGCAAGTGAATGGTGAAAATGCACATGAGACCTCCTTTAGTAAGTATAATATTTTAAAATTAACTTTGTAAATTTATTTGCTCTATATTACTATAACGATATTTTTTATCTCGCAGAGTAATTTAAAATCTCGTCTAAATAAGTGGAAATGTAGGAACGGAGTGGTAACTAGGTTTAATCATAGTTACTTTTACTTTAATCATAGTTTACCTATTCTTTTACTTTTATTATTCTATAAAATGTGCGAGATACATCTGAAAATTCCTAGGTGTTGTTATAACTTTTTGGAAAATGAATGTCAAGTTTAATACAATTAAACAATAACACTATCTTACTGTATTTGTGTTCAGGTGAAGCAGACGTAGAGTCGGTGAGCTCTGAGCAGTCGAGTCACGAGACGCACAGCCGCGAGGCGTCCTCTGTGGGTGAGAGTGACTCGCCCGGACCCGACCCGGTTGTCAACACGTCGCTTCCAGCTGGGAAGGTTGGTTTTGTTTTTCATAGTTTACGTTTTTTTTTAACTATCGAACATTTATTAACTTTAAAATTAATGGTAAATAGAGATTTTATTGACAATTTATATGTATAATTCTATATCCAAGATAGAAAAATATTTTATGTTTATATTATTTGTTTCTGTATTGTTTATAGTTCTACACTGTATAACACAAACAGTGCAGGCAGAATTAATGATAAGACATTATGTTTCCCACTTCCTGCAAAATTGTCGAGATATTGTGTCTTCCAATGAAATGTACAACTTGCACTTCGACGGCCTCTACTTCTTCTGTTACTTGTATTTCTAATAGTATATTTGTGCAGGTGGTCCGTCGCCGAGCGGGCGCCTCAGCGCGGAATGCGTCGCGCGCGTCCTATCCGGCCGCACGGCCCAAGTCCGCGCACGATCCAGTCATCACCGACAGGAGTGGGGATGGTTGGTTCATATACATTTTTTTTTTACTTGGCTTTATTGCTATTGACATGGACTGGTCTTGACAGCGTCACCGGGCGGGATTCATTTATGTTTTTTGTCATTAATAGTCATTTTTAATAATGTTTAAAGGTAAATGTAGTTTTTTTTTGTTTGAAAAACTTGTTTATACATTTGAGATTATTTCTAAAAAATAGCTAGAATTTATTGCCATTATCCATTGTATGTAAGACTTGAGAGAAACATTTACAAATGCTACTGACACCTGACCTTTTCTTTGGAGTTTTAACATGTTTAAAGTCGTGAAATGGAGGTAGACTTTGGATTCTTTATAATAAATTCCAGTAAATAAATGATTATATTTTTTAAAACTTTATTAACTTTAAATTCCCTTAGAAGAATCGCACGACAGTCGTACGACGGCCAGCAACTGCGCAGTGCCGGAGTGGCTGTCGCTGGGCGAGAGTGTGCAGCTGCGGTTGAGCAGCAGCACGGGCGTGGTGGCGTACGTGGGGCCCACGCACTTCGCGCACGGCGTGTGGGTCGGCGTCGAGCTGGACGCGCCTACTGGTATTGACATGCTTATATATAACAATCATCACACGCTGTGGCAATGCGCCACGATGGCTTCT
>DWNA01002112.1:0-12589 GCA_018249835.1 Heliconius besckei
CAGTCATTGTTAGAAGATTCACTTATTTTACGCTTATTTGTCAGTGCATTTTGTTTTTCATAACTAACCACTTTATCTTGTTTTTGTACCATGAACTCTTTTTTTATTTCACACTCTCCAGAATTAAGATTTGCCATTATATTGGTGCTCATATGTAATTCAGAATTGGTAAAGATAAATTTGAAATTTTATTTATTGTATAAATATTAATTTAAAGGTTAGATTTTCGAATAATATAAATATTATTTCTTCTAGATTGGAAAATTTAGTTACTAAGAAGATTCGTCTTATAAATCTCTTATCTTATAGTAGATATCTTCGTATGTTTAATTTTAGTTATAAGGATCCCATGCTTGTTTCGTTTACTCCCAATAGTAAAATTTGTAAATGTCAAAAAAACGACTTGGCATAAGTTTCTAATGTCAAAATTTAAGTTTCATTTAACGCTTTAATTTAAACGAATATACACAAAAAAGTAACATAACATATATTTATAATTATAGAATCCGATCCAAGAATATCTAATGTGGAAGTTGAGCGTCTCCCTCCGTGTGATCGTGTGGCACTCTCTAATTGGGAACAGAGGCATTCAGCAACATTACCGGAAGATTTGCGTAATTTTTATGCATCCACAGATGGTTTTCAACTAACATGGCATTACAAATATTCAGGAAAGGATTTTTTTTTACCTTCTCGCTTTATACCGCATATAGACAGACTAATATAAAACATTGTGTGTAGAGTGGTCAACTATGCATTTATAAAATAGAACATGTCCTGCGTGGAGATTTCACGACCATCGCGTTTATAGTTAGATGCTGTCCCACTGCGTTACGAATTTACATATAGTTAAGATTTTATAGGGTAGTTGCCGGTTTATAATTTATAAGCTATAAATGGTTTGATATCCACACAAATCGTCGGAGTCCCCCAATCGGACCGGTACTTTGTATAAGTCTTGCCAGAAAATCGCAATAGTTTTGGACTGGGCCCTGAATTTACTCGTGCTCAAAGCCTTTGAGACGTTCTACGAGGACTCTATCGCTACACAATTTGCAGGGAACTTGCTATTATCACAATTTTTTAAAATTGTAACAAGTACACATCTATCGTAATTTACGATTTTTTACAGCTGATGAAATATTACCGGTTGGGTCTATAAGAGTAAATTCTCTAAATGATTTAATTTTAAGTCCAGCACTAAAGGATTTATTAGATTTTTCCTTGACACGTCAGAATACAGGGCCTCGTCCCGTACTTAATACTAAAAGTAAAGTGTTTGAGCTGGACAATTGTCGAAATATAGGAAAAGTAAGTTATATACGAACTTAATGTTTTATTAGAATATGAAAGGATTAAATTTTAATCTTGTGTACATAATTACAATGAAATTTTTAGAAATTCCATAATAAAAATGTAGGTAGGTAGACAATATTTAGTTTCTATTTGCCATTTTAAGGTATGTTTAATATACACTGGCGGTTCATGGTCAATATGGCTTGCGACAAGGGAAGGAGCTTGGGGGTGGATGGCGGACTCTTTTACGCATTACTTTAGAATGGCATTGGTGCACCTTGGGCTACCAGGCTGGCAAGCCGCATTTGCAAATCTTCCTCTTATACCATGGGCAGAAGTAATTATAATATATCTACACATACATATTTATGAAGATATATTAATCAAAAATATTTTAATGTTGAATTAATATTTTTTTCTTTTAATTTTAAGCAATTATTCCTTTTGCTTGCACCGCATCTTTTGGACAAAGCTGAAACTGATAATAATGTGGTGTCAGTGACGAGCGAGGCTGGCCTCAACCACATTGATCCCAATATATTTAAGACTTCAGTGCGCCATCATAAAAATACGACAAGGCCAATAAACTAACAAAAAATATTTCAATTTCAATTTGAAGGATTAAAAAAAACTTACAAGTCGGCTAATAAATTGCAGTGTTTTATTGTTTTTCTTGCAAATAAAAGGAGCTAACCAAACAAGGGGCATATATTAGCGAAAGTAAAAAAAAAGCAAAACTTACATAATGTATATTGAATATTTTCCAATAGAAAATTTTATAGCTAATTAACAAACCAAAATGGACGGAATGTAAGAATCTTAATAAAATATACAAGCTAATTCTAAATTATGGTTAATATCTTTTACTACGATAATAAAATTCATGTTACAAACCCTAATCTGTTTGTTTAATTTAATTTATTTGTTTTACTTGAAAGATGTTTCAAATAAAAAAAAATAAAATAAAACATAGCTTAAAAATGAAACTATGGAACAAAATTAGGCATATCGTGATTTCTAAATTGTATTTTTGCATACTAAAATGTATGCTATAAATCCAGTTAAAATAGTTTCATTACCTGCTTACCTTTTTTGTTATGTGATTTTTTTAAAGTGATGCATTTTCACAATAGTACGAAAAGACTACGACACTTATCATGATACACTCAATGTATACATTGAGAGTTTTTGTATGAACACGAGTGTCTAAAATGAAAAAAAAATAAAAAATAAATGTACTGTGACATGATAATATGTGTGTGAACTTGTTGTGTCCAAGTGTCTATTGTAGATGAATAAATTTTCGAACAGGTTTGGTATTTTCAATACACCGCACTTCAACGGTTGAACAGCTTGGACACAATTTGTACGTACACTTACAAATAGACACCCCTCGGACACATCCATACAAGTGATCGACAGTCAGATATTAATGCATGTAACATTAATGTCTGACATTTATGTCGGAATTTGTCATAGTCGTACTATTTTACAATAAACTTATATGTGACAAATTATTTCGTACAATCAATCAAACCTTCTTTATTAAAATATACTTGAGTCTTATAATATACTATTTTATTTGCATTTTTTTAATATTTAATTTTGCAAATGAAAAATTCGTAATTTAAAACTCGACTTTATTTTTATGCTTAAAATAATTAATTTAATAAACAAAAGTTTGGTGGGATATTTAATTTTGAACATTATGTAATTAATAATGCATTAAAATAGTAAGAAGTGAGCTGAAGTAAGAAATGTTTAGATAAATCTGGTACAAAAAGGTTGTAAGAATAAGCACTGTATGATAACACTTGTAAGGTGAACATACAATATAAATAACTGGAATGATTTTCGAATTAATCTAGAGAAATATTTAGAAATATATCACAATTTGTATGTTGCAGAAGCCATCCAAGCGCTCTAGCCAATTAAATTTTAGTTATCCAGATTCAAATTTTGATACTTTTCTAAATATGTTTCTTTTCTTAAGGTGTGATTACCCTAAAAACATCAATGATTAATATAATGTAAAGAATTTCATCTCATCTTGCAGTACTTAAAGGAAACTTTATTAGAAATACAAATTTAAATCTACTTACAACCATGTGATGTCTATAATGAAAATAAAATTTGGGCCATAAAACATGTCTTAAAATAATGGTTATTCTATTAAATTCTATATCGTAGTCACTACAAAAGTGTGAATTTTCAATCAAAATACATTTTTTTATAATATATAAGTTTTCATAAAAGATTGCTTACAAAAAGAAAATATTAATTGATTGGATTTTAAATGTTGTGAATATATAAGAGAATATATGGAGATAAAAATAAAACTCTAGTAACATTGTAAATATAAATAATATAAAAGCATTGAATAATTTTTTAAAATATATATTTTTAGAATCTATGTAAAATATTTTGTTAAAAAAACCATGTTGTAGCCAGCATGTAATATCTGTTAACTGGGAATCATAAATAAATTTATCATTTAATATTTGTTAAAATAAAATAAAATATATATCTTTTTATATTATAATATTTCAAAACTATAACTCAAATAATATTAAGGCTATAAAAGAGTTTCTTATATGTATATTATTGTATTGTGATTTACCCAGTTAATGCAATTTTTAAGATGTTTTTTATTAAAGCTATAAGCATTAAGATTTGAGTTACTTTACTAAGATCTTAAAAAATGCCTTTTGTCTTGAAATAAAGACAAGAAGGACTTGAGGATAGAAAAGTTCAATCAATATTCTTAATCTAAGGATTACTTATAAAACTTAAATGCAGATGTTCCAATATGATACATGATAACTAATGTTAGTAAATAATGCTATTAAAAGTTGTATCAGGCACTAGTCTCGTAATATTATAAAAAAATATTTATTATAACATTTGTTTTAGCAGTATGTTTTAAAGTATGTATGATGTGAATATACTATATATTACACTATGTCTATAATTGTGACTGTATATAGTTTCTTGTTTTTACATTTGTGATCTGTTTCGGATATAAAAGAAGTGCATATAAAATTATATTATTCCTTACAAACAATATAGCATATGAAAATTCGTTGAAGTGCATTTATAGCTTTATTCCTTAGCTTCAAGTATATGAAGAAGCTTATGGCGTCTTCTTATATATTCTGGCACAAGCTAATATTAATAATACTATAATAATTTACCTAGTTTGAGATAAATCGAAATTTTTTATGAGTTTTTAGCCAATATAGCTTTAATTAAGCAATATTAAGTAATTGTAATAGGTGCCTGTGGTTATATAATCAGAAAAATAATTAAACTGTTGTGTTTGTAACCTATGTAAATTGGTATGGTAATTAATATCAGTAAACTTTTTGAGAATGTGATTTTTACGGCATCTTTTAATTTCTACTTGTATATTGTAGTGTAAAATAATATTATATACCACATAGCTTCCACATATAGCCATGTATCTAGTTTCAATTATCTTAAATGTGATGTTAAGTGCAGTTATGATGCGTTTACTCTATGACGTTGTTTCTTAATAAATGGTAGTATTTTACTACATTTGAAATATCAAAGTGTAGGTTTTAAGAAATTCAGTATAGTAATACTCTGACTTACACGAATTCGTACAATGTTTTAGAAGCAATGTATTTTCAATATTAAATCACTAAATGGGACCGATTACTTTTTAGAACCTCTTTTCATGTATTTTTATACTATTTTGTCAAACATAATATACAATTATGTTTTACCTTCATTGTATATAAAAAAATGACGTCCATCATGTAAGTTAGAGATATTACTTTAGTATTAGTAATTTATTAAAACTACTTAATAAATCCAAGTAACTGGAACCCATTGGTGGTCAGTCGAAAGGGCGTGTAGGGCGTCCATGAGTCTTTCATATGTGGTGTCCACGTTATTGTTTGTGATCGTGAGGTCAATGTACTTTTCGTATTGACGTTGAATGCGCGCGCTCTCTTCTAGCGTCTGCTTCATATCTTCCTCCTGTTAAGAAATTTTGTTTTAGTAACAAGTGCTAATTTATAATTGATATGTGAAGCAAAAGCTTTGTACCCCCTTTTTACGAAATTATGCGAATGCAGGAGTCTGAAATTTGGCACAATTATTGCTTAAAAAGAGAAGAAGTAAAGCAAGGTTTTACCATTTTCCATCTATTACATTCCATTACCATCATGCTGACCCTTTGGTCAGCCCCTTTAGGCTATCTCAAAACTGCCTTTATAATTAATAGTTACAGTACATTAATACTGTGGTAGTGCAGTAGCACAACATGTGACTATGAACGCGACGACGTTCCCACTTTGGGGGATGAATTATTTTTATTTCCTCGCTTACACACAAAGTTCTGTCACTCAACAGGTGATGTTTCTAAAGTAGAGAATACTGGATTCCTTCTCCCCCACTATAAGCGGGATAAAACCAAATGAATAGTTACCTCGTATAATGACGCCAGTGACTCGAGAGTTCGCGCGCGCCGCGAGCTGTAGCGTATGGAGCTCTGGCGGTCGAACTAACATGCAACATTATCAACTTAAAACATGCTTACAAACACAAAATGATATTTAATTATAAATATAAATTATTCTAAAAGAAGTATTAAAAAAAAAATACTATAAATGTCTGTTTTTTTTACTTTACAATTACATGTAAATATTTTATTTCTACATAAACTAAAAGAAATGTACCCTAAACATTTAAAACCGAAAACATGCATTTATCATTCTAATCTACTTACTGAGTTAGCATACACAGAATTTAACACATTACTTGCTATATCTTATTTCATTATCACGACAATTTCTTTTCATTGCAATAAACAACGAATTCAAGGGGTTAGCATTTATGACATTTAATGATTTTTTGACTCTTAAAATGTTAACAACTAACAAGAGCAGTCAGTAATTTAAGAGATCCTTTACATACTCTGATGTCACGTATTTTGCAACTGTATACTCAGAAATTATTAAATTAAAACAACAGTTCCAAAATTACTTTGGTTGACATAAATTGTGTGTTAACTATTATATTTTATTTAAAGTATCCTCCCCCATTCCTTGTCACACTATGTCATCCTACTCTCCCCATTGATATATGACATAGTATAGGCATGGTCCCAAAGAACCAAATCTAGAATTTTGTACGATCTTTCCTTAATTTAAATGTGTTTTCAATTTCATGCTGATTCAAATAAATAAATTATATAGCTTGAAAATCACCGTAAGATTCCTATTAGAGGCGTGTGTAAGGTTCTTCAACTGTTCGATGCCGGGTGCCCCTATCATCACGACATAGGGTAAGAAATCACTGCTGTTGTGAAGTAGTTTTAGAGATTGGGGTGCACAATCGAGGATACACATTTTTCCTGTAAATTATAAGAATAAATTTAAATATACTTTTTTTTTAATGAATATACTTTTTTGTAGCTAGTAAGGAGAAGGAACCTAGTGTAAAACACTCTCTGCTTATCGCCCAATTTTCTCTACGCTATGTTTAGTGTTGTTACCAGAGATTAGTCGTCACATTAGGACACCGCTGCGCCATGACGGCTTTACATTAAGTAAAATAGTAAAAAATATATCTGAAAAAAAAATCTTAATCAACATCCATTACACATCTGCCTACCCTGCTACATGCAAAATACAGCGCACTTTAAAGTTGAAAAAAAAAAATACGTAAAGAAAAGTAAAATTACCTTCTTTAATAACGGCCCTAATAGAATCCAAGTGAGTTCCATACAAATGTCCATTATGCTCTCCGTATTCGAGAAAGCGTCCTGCGTGCGCGTCGCGTTCCATTTCCTCTCGAGATACGAACCAGTATGATGAACCACTCTCTTCCAATGGCCGGGGTGGACGTGATGTATCTATTATAGTAGATTTAAATTTGTGAGGATCTGACTAATTTTGTGTTTTAAAACTCATATTTTTTATACAATGATTTATATGCTTACTACTCATATTTATACAAGTCATGATACCTATAAAAGTATGGACTTCACAAAATAACTAAATTTAAAATCTTATCAATCAAAAAATCTTCATGCAAAAGAAAATATTTGATAAATTAATAATTGGTAAATAAAACTCCCGATTTTATTTAGTTAAAGCTATACTTGACGGCCAACAGTGTAAGAAGTTAGTTAGTTAGTAAGTTCTCATTTAATGCTGACAGATATTTGATATCAACTTCAGCTTGATACCTCAATCAAAATGCAATTGTAATACAATCTCGACACTCTCTACATACCACTTCAAAATAAAAAAAAAACTACACTCACGTGGAACAACAGCACCAAACCGATCTGGGTGTTCCTGTATCATTCTATTCTTCAGTGTCCGTCGTCCCACACCGCGGGTGCCGACCAGTGCCAGCACGCGACGCAGGAAGGGGGGAGTGCGCGCCACCTCCTCGTACAAAGCTAGCTCAGCACCCTCTAGCTGAACGCTTGACCGTGACTCATATACGAACTTTTTTTTCTTTTTTGATATCTGTATTAGAGAGGTTATACAAAAACATTGATTTGAATTTAAATATAAACAAACAACATATTTATTTACAATAATATCATTTTTAAACATCAATTTAATTTAAAAATCCACTCACTCTTGCACCACATATACTAATTTTATGCACAAAATCTGCTTCAGGAGGTACATAAGCTTTACGCCTCTCCTCTAGTTCAGGTGATGGAATAAGGCCTACAACTTCTGGTTTTTCAACATGGCTGGCTTGCCACCAATTAGGATCTTTTCTGTCTGAGACCTAAAAGAAATAGTAATTACACATTACTAGTACAGGCTAAGGAAAAAATACAATAAAAAAATAAGATAGTTCCATTTTTCATTTTTAGTCCGAATTTGAAATATATAATGTACTCTGCATTGGAAAACAATACTGTATTTTAACTGTCAAAACAGAGAAATGAAAATATTTTTTTACCCCAAATAAGGATTGAATCCACAACCATAACATTTTTATAGCTTCAGATAGTTTCCTACTGCAGCATAATAGTATATTAAAATTTCATCTAAATTTAAATTGTTTACTATTATAAATTATTATATTAAAAGTTAAATTCACTTACTTGTAGAATATCACCTCTCTTAAATTCTAATCCTATTTCTTTACATGGAAGTAATGTGTCCTCAGAAGGATTATAATCAAACAGAGCTCTCATATAACACTGAAAAAGTATCCATATAAATAGGTGAATAAAATATGCATATAAGTAGTAGATAAGTGTAATAAATATAGTTCAGACTAAATAGTAACTTACACTAAGTCTATTATTAGTTAATTGAGCATTCTTTTCTTTTAAATTTGGTCCAACTTTTAAGGTGACTCTATCATTAGGCTTAGAGACAGCTTCTTTAAGCTGTTCTTCTGTATCAACTTGAACTCCATCAACTTCTAATAGAACATCTCCCACAGTAAGCAGAGCTTGTTTGGCTGCGGCACTACCTGCGAGGATCCTAGCTACTATTAGCTGACCATGTTCATCTGTTGTAACCTGTCATATAAATAATTTCTTTTTGATTTTTTTATGAAATAAAAAAAAGTATTTTGTTAGTTAAAAAAAAAATTTAGCATTTATTATATTTGGCTTTTTATATTATTAATTTCTTATCTGTCTTGTCTGTTCATAAGCCATATCAATGTTAACCTTTAACTATGGACGTGATTTTTTTATAACACACATATGGACGTTTGACCAATATATTTATTGGTTATATACCGTCTGTTTTTTAAAGGCCTCATATCAAACAAAATCAATATAAATAAAATCGCTTTTTATTAAACTTTACGCATCACAACGATTTAAGTAACTTAAAGTCACAATTTCAGTCTTTGGCCACATGGGATGACTCTTGCGAAAATAATACTATAAAAAGAAGACAGATAATAAAAAAAATATTTTTTAACAAAATATAAAGTCTAACAATTAAAAAAAATAAAGAAATTACATCTTATGTTATAAAATAAAAATTTTGACAACACCTCAAGATAAGGTAATATTGAACATCGATACACAATGGCTTTCAACATTGTAAGTTAACAGGACGATTGCAGTCAACATAAGTATATGTTGTCTTTCTTTATATCTTTTGGAGACAAAGTGTACATGTATTTCAAGAACCCAAAACTATTTTTTTAGCTTCATGTTCAATAAATGATAGATCAGATCATGAAACGCGAGTCAATGTCATTCTCAATTTTTTATTTTCTTTATAAAATGTCGTCGTCCAATTCTTTTGTTTGATGTTGATTATTGTTTGACGTGCTAGCCGATCATTTTTTTCCATTTTATCATAAAAATTAAAAAATTGAATCTTTTTTAGGTAAATAATATTTATATTACTAAAATATATAACAAACAATGCAAAATAATATATGATATATAACAATAAAAACATTTGAATACAAATAATACAATTAAAATAATAAACTATATCTTGTAATATTATTAAAATATATGGTGTTTTGAAATCATTCATGTATGGGAAACATGGACGTCGGGTCTGACAGACCCAGGCCCCGTTTATAAAGTTAAAAACTCACATGTTTTGAACCCAGAGACACAACCACTGCTATCCACATTAATTTTGTCATTAATACAAAAGGAGGAGGTCACCGAGAAGTGGCCGATTTGTAGAATTCGTATAACTAGATGGGTCTGTGAGATCTGACGTCCATACTTAAAGGTTAATATCATTCCTAATACAGACCTACTTAATATTAAAAAATATTATTTAAAAGTTGGTTATATTTGATAGCTTTACTCTCAACATAACATAATAACACAACAACAAAATACTGAAACATAATGATATAAAATATAGACTTACTGTTAATCCTAACGGTTGACCTGGGACTTTTCTAAGTCCTACAACTTTAACAGTCTCTACGGGCATGTCTCCGTTTTGGTCTGGGCTGAGATCGGAAGACTCTGTAGTATTTATCAGTTCTTCTTTGGTTGTTTTCTCATCTATTCCTGAACCTCTATCCAACCAAATTTTGCCAATTTGGTCATGAGCATCAATTAAAGCCTGTAGTAGTAACCAAAGTGACATAAGTGAAACGAGATATAATTGTGTTTATTCCCATTTGTATGTATGATTATATTAATTAAATTTCATCAAGATGTATGTAAGTTCTAAGAAGTAAACAAAGAACTAAATATACAATACATTCTTTGGCAAACATATTTTCAATTGGAATTCATACCTTAAAATGCACTCGGGACAATAATATAGCTAGTTCTGCCTGTTCTATAGTCCGTATGTTGTTGCCTCGATACTCGCTCAACGATCTTATTATGTTTACATTATCCAAGGATACTGGTTTTACGATTAAATCCTCCTCAGAATCTATTGACTGCAATACGAATAAGTATGGTTAATCGCTTACAAATATGCTCAATATATTTTTTATATTAATCACAATAAATATTTAATCTTAAGAACAAAAAAACTTGATGCTTAGGCGTGGCACTTATTATTTCAAAATATTGAATGAAAGTTGACAGATTTTTAAGAACACAACATTTAGTTTTCGTACACTAGTCAGATGTATTTAGATTGGAAACATGGTTATACTTATTGTACAAAATAATCATAAAAAATATATTTTAAAAATGTTTAACACACCCACCAACTAAATTTCTTATTGAGTGTTCGTACTTCATTTCCTAATACCTGTTTTGTCAAAGAATACGATAACAATATATTTTAATCTTTCTTACAGTTGTTTTAGGGTTCAAAATTGATTCTTATATCTGTTAATATTAACAGAATTTATGACACAAATGATCTCGCAGTACCAGTGCTGTCAAGGTGTCAAGTGATTGGCGTTGAACCACAGATAAAAGAAACTATTTAAGATCTAAATTCTTGTATGAGTTCAATTAATATTAGAGTATTTTTTAAAATATCGTAGTTAATTTTAGTGTTACAAATTTATTTTTTAATTGCTTATTGTATAATTAATAGATATTGCTATAATAAGCGAAGATAACTTTTGACGGTCGTCTTATTATATTGGAATGGAATTCCATTTAAATGGAATTTTGTAATGTCATGATCTAGGATTTCATACATGCTATTGAAAAGAAAGCTAAATCACTAACTTCATGAATAAATTTAATGTATGACTTAACATCTACTAATTAACTTAAACTTACTCCATATTTTCTGCTAAAATCAGGACTTTCCACTATACTTTTGAAGAATATCACTTCATGATTTGATAGATCTTCTTCAGGTTGCGATTCTTCTTGTTTTTCTAAAATATTTAAGTAGATTAATTAAGTATTAGTAGGTATTGCAATCGAACATTCAGATCTTGTCGTGTCTGGCTAAAATGGTGAGGCTTTTGAATATGTAGTAAAGGTGTAATAAAGAAGTGAATCAAACAACTAGCGGTAATAAATTTAAGTAAAAAAAATATATTTATATCATCAGCCAACGTTTTTTTATTGGTGAATGGATTATTTAGTAAGGAAGCCCTGATTTATTAAAAGAATTATAGTTTCATGATATTAAAATTGTATCCTGCCGTATATGTATATAAAATTAATGTTTAATAGTATTTTAACGTGGTTTCATAAAGGACTAAATCAGTAATAATTTTAAGCAAACATTATAAAAATATTTTAGCAATTATAACTATACATACATAATTGCTAATATTTTTTAAAAGGTTAATTATTTTCTTCAACAAACTTTGTATTTATTATTATTTTGTAGCTTCATGGTTTATTTCTAGCTAATCTAGTTAAACAAAACTGAATGCCAAGCACTATGGTCTCTGAATACTTCTTTTATCATGCCAACAACTTTCAATTTTACTGATTTATCGTAAGAAAATCGTAAAATTAGTTTAACATTTTTAAAATGCACCTTAAAAATACAAGAATATCGCCAAAATTTTATTAATTTAGACCCTAGATTTATTTAGACAGGGCCCTGTATTTATGAAATGAGAAACCATTTATAGAACTCGTGCAGGACGAGCCGTCTATCAATTACAATTATATTAAAATAAATGACAAGTTATAGGACAGCGATAATATTATTATAGGATTTACGGTAGAAGATACAAGTTATCGTGTATTTCCCGTAGGTATATACTACATACATATATTTTTACCTAAGTAACAGGAAACAGCGAGTAAAAATTGGTGAATATACAAGTAGCGACTGTCCCGTAAGCTTCGGTATTCCCCAAGGAAGCGTGTTGGGGCCATCTCTATTTTTAATTTACGTGAATGACT
>DWNA01002113.1:0-12587 GCA_018249835.1 Heliconius besckei
AATCGAAACCACAACCATCAGCTGCGCCACGATTACCAATAATAGTAATACATATAAATAGAACTATTAAAAATATTCTTTCTTCTACAGATATCTTCCTCCAGGTTCCTACTTAAACGTTCAGAACATGACTGTTAAAAACTTAGCTAACACTATCTACGACATTATTTCCCACAAGGACAAGTATTTTGATTTCTTCAGATGGAGAAATTACTACAGTATCACGAAAACGCCAATATTGAACGCATGTTCTTTATGTTCAACGCTGAATAATCCTGGTCGTTTAACCCAAAGAAATATTTATAATGATTTTAGAAGGTGGTGGAATCCTTTTTACAAGTCGCGATGTGAAAATGGCAATAAGATTTTACGACTATAAAGTTAAATATAATTACAAATAAGGATTATAAAGAGATTATACTCGTAATTTAGATTTTTAATTTTTATATTTATTTTTAAGTTAGAATAATGTTAGAAAGTCCCCGTAACTTATATAGACTTTTAGACTTACGAGTATAAATGTTAATATTTTTATTACATTTCTCTTTCGTCGAAGTAAATAGTGAACAGGTAGTGTGCAATTGAATGGTAATTTCAATTAAATTTCTACAATTTTTAAAAATAATCTAATTAAAGTGAAAATTATATAATAATATCTTTAAAGTTTTACTTTCGATGATCTTTATTCTTATTGATCTTGTTCTTCCTATTTTCCTTTTTAAATTTAGCTGCAAAATACATATCTAGTATAAGAAATAGTTTATATTTTATATGTAAAATTTGGTAAATATCTAGATTCTAGATTATTGAATAGGTACTTATAAAGACTCATTGTTTTTCACTTTCCGCCTTTAAGAGATATAGTGTGTTAGCGGAGAAAAAAAAATTAAGAAAGAATAATTCTTTCAAACCAGAATTGTATCTATAACCATCACATGGTGTATCACCACGCACCTACCACTCATAATATAACGAAGCCGTCAAATCAAATACAATTAAAATGCAATTAAAATCTGGATTATAACAAGAACTACCATTGTAATATAATATAAGTTAAACAAATCAGCAAATTTTCGCTACTATACCATACAATCCACAAACAAGGATTAAAAGTTTAAATGATTATATCGGATTAACGTATGTGTTGCCAGTAGGTGTGCCGTCGCCGGTGTTGCCCGTGTTTGGGCCTTCGTAATTAAACTTTAAAACCCACGTTACCATTTATTGCTGTTAAATATTTGCACAATAGCCTTTGTGTATATTCGATGGCGATATGAATTTGTTATTTTGATTATATTTTAATTTTTATACCTTTTGTGTTGTTTTTTATTTTTCCGACAGGTCAGTTTTGCCTTTCTTTAAATAATTGGTAGTGTTTTTTTTTAAATAAAAAAAAATACGGTTTCAAGTAAAAAAACTGGTTAAATAACTAAATAAATAAAAAAAAAAGATAAAATAAATTTTCCCCCAGTCTAGTCAGACAAAGGGAGGGATTTGGCTCCATTACAATAAAAAAAATTTTTCTAAGCAGGAATTGGAGAATGTCACTGCAACAGCATTCTTGTAGCAGACAAATTTACCAGAAAATTTAAAAAATAAAATATGTAGATTATGTTAACTTATTATAAGTAACTATTATATAATATTTATAACAAGCTTCCAATATAATCTTATCTAGAAAGCAAATCAAATGAATTTGCAAACTGAAGATGGCAAGGTAAAAGGTAAACTCAGTTTAAAATGGAATACCTAGTCGAGAAAAAGTAATCTACTTCGCCGTCGGCAAGTACGTTTGCGTAGGTAAATTAGTTGCTAGTTCTGCCTGGGAAGTTAGATTGCCTTGACTCCTTTAATTTTTGTCTGGATGTTTGTTATTTTCCTTCGTCTATGTTCTGTGCCGAGTATTTTTATTGCTTCTGCAGTAGGTAAAGTTATTAAACAGATTCCTTCCATTTATTTCAGAACTAGATGGAGTTTGAAGAACTTTGTGTATTCATTTTCATGTTCAATAAAATTGATGCTGTTTTTGCTTATTTTGTAAGGAAATTTCTCAAGTTAAATATTGCATTTCTTAATTATATAAACAGTTCAAGGGCTTCGCAAATTTATTTAAGTAAGCAATCAAAATAATGCACGTTGGATTCTCGTTAATCACGTTAAAATACCAAAAGATGATTTTTATATGCAAAATATTAATAAATTTATAATTACACAAACAATTCAATTTGGCTTTTGTATTAAAATTTCAATATAACATTTTTGAAAAATTACGCACCAATCGTACTTTATAAATGTATCTACTTCATAATTATTATACAAAATACAGATTATAAATGCCTATAATTATAATTTAAAAAAAAGAAGTATGTAAATTTGTCTTAGTCTACTGAAGTAGGCTATATTTAACAAAATACAGATTATGCAAAAAAATAATAAGAACACAAAAGTAAATAATTACCTTAGCCTGTAAGAATGTTTAGCGACATTCAGTTACCTTACGGTATTTACATTCGGTATGCTGCGACTCCGAGCACTGTCTCTAACCCGACCCTATTTAGTATGCAGTGGACGACAGTGATTTTCCAATGAGCGGGTGCGTGCCATTGCAAAGACGCGATGTCTTCACTGTGGCGGTGTTATTCTGTTACAAATGTTATTAAAATAAGAACAAAACAGATAGTAATATAAATTGTTTACTTAATCATTTTTATGATGTTTTAATCGGCTGTGACTTCAAGTCAAATTTACTCAAGCTTTGCACCACATTTTGCCCTCACTCTTAAGTGTATCCTATCCTTGGATTGGTTGCCTGGAAGAGATCACTTTTAGAGATAAGGCCGCCTTTGTGCATTTTATGTCCCAAAATTATAAGTGTAATTCTTGTAAATGTGCAATAAAGACTTTTTATCTTATCTTATCAAGTTTTCTATTACTATAGGCTCGTTGCGCCAATCAACCAGTCTATGATTGCGCATCGAAAATTGGATGGAAAGACGGGAACTGAGTGTATTGATACTAGGTTCCCATAGATTACCAAAAAAGCGTAAAGCAGTTTTTTTTCCTTTTTTTTATTTCATTATCATGATTTTATTCGTTTCACTTGAATACGTATATATATATATATATATACATGAGACGTTTAGATTTTTTTAAGCAAGAGCAACAATTTGCAGGACGAGGACATAAGAGAAAATATAATAGCTGTTTAATTTTAGGTTATTCTATATAGAATATAAAATTTTATTGTTAATTATGGCCTAATATATTTTAATAGAAATAAATAATTTTTCTTTATCAAATAAACGCTTTAATAATTTAAACAAAAATATTTTTTAAAAACCCTTAGGTACAAGTGTTACAGAATACGACTCCCAGTGAAGGGGAGTTCGCTAATGAGATTCTTTGGCTCGCGGTTTGCATTTCAGATCAGATTTGCGCCTGAACGCTGTACCACTGAACTCGTTCCCTAATAATGAGACTTCAGTTGGGCGGCGCACCTTTGAACGACTCTCTTAGCTTTCACTTCTTAGAAAATGTAGATAGTATGATAAATTAATTATTAGTTTATACTTACTGAGTGTTTTTTTCCCTTTCCTAGATGGTTTTATGTAAGTTAGAGAGATTAATTATTTTCATTTTCTCGTTTGGCTATGACAAAATGGCGCGTTGAGTTCAGTCTGTCAAAAAAGTAAATAAATATGTTCTTCTTAGCTATCCAGCACACGCACTCTTTATTGGGTGATAATTCGAAAATGGAGTATAAGAAACGATTTAATTTTTTTCATTGTATTATTTTTTCAATATTTTTCTTATCTTGTAATAAATTTCATGTGTTCGTAACAAAGCTAATTCATATTTCAATAAGAAATACAAAAGAATATTTTCAAAAGAATACTATAAAATACATAACTAAACTACGGAATGAACAATAAAATAGGTATAAAACAATTATAATATTACCTACAAGTTACCTAGCTTCCAATATGGTGACAAAAAGGTAACTCGACAAGCAAATGTATTCAAGGGCCCATTTGAGATTCAGTCCCACGCATGTGTCATAGACAGTGGGCCTCCAGGGACGAGGTAGACAGACAAAAAGTGAATATTGGAGATATGCTCGCATTATTGCCGCATGTTCCCAGTGTTTTGGCACGATACGAACGGTTTTTTTTGTTATCTTTTATATCACTGACTTTGACTTGACTTTCACTTTGACTTTGAATGTGCAGGTTGAGGTTGCAGGTTATTTAGGAAGAATATTCATCTTATAATACATTACGACTGGCAACCTATGAGGTATAAGTTATCTTTTGTAAATTAAAATATGGAATCCCGCTATATATCCCGAATAAAACAAGGTAGGCATGGAACTTGAGTAACCAATATTAAGACACTCCGTTCTCCATTAAGACAATTGCATTCCTCACTTTCCACCGATTTATTGAGACACTACGTATTGAGTGGCGGAATTCGACGCCGCGCTTTGCCACATTACCAGAGCGAGCGAGCTTTTTTAACATTACTTTTTAAGTAACTTGTTTAATATCACCATAAAACATCTACATATATTATAGATATACACGTAGGGTATCTATTTGAATTTAGTACCTTCGCGTATATAGGTGAACTTCAATGTTCAGTTAAAGTACCTACCTTTAAATTTTTTAAATATTTCTTTAGCTCTACTCTTAATCTAGTATTAAAAATCTTCGTTTTCTGTTTTTTTGCCCCTAACCGAAATTTGGCGTTTCATGCCCCTCTTTGACCTGATTGGTAAAATAAAAATAATAAATTTCTCCGATCTCTCGACGATTCAAAAGTGCTTATTATAAGTTTATTTGAATAAAGAATATTTTGAATTTGAATTTTGAATTTGAAAAAGAGAATCGAATCCTCGACCAGATTTTTGCAGTTCAATGCTGTCCTATGCCACGAACTTATTTAATAATCAAAACCTTTACGCGTAAAATTAATTTTAATAGTAAAATACAGCAAAAAGTGAACAATGGATACCAAGTCCCAAGCGCCTAATACATTATGTATAGCAGCCGGGCTAGTTTCAATGAAGGATTTTTTGCATGCTCCTTACATTCTGTTATATTGTAACATCGTTTTCCTTTAAATGTATTCCCTTTTACGCTAGTTTTTTTTACAATATTTGTGAAATAAGCTTATTATATTTTCTATCCTTTTTTTGATAAAATGTAATTGGAATGTTTTTATTTTTTTGTAGTGTTATGCTGTGCCCGAAATATACGAGCAGTAGAAAGAGCGGACTTTGTGTTAAGACACTTCGTTCGCCACTTTCTACCCAATTTTCCGCCAAATTTAGGGGCGGAACTCAACGCTGACAAATTAGATTTGTAGAAGGTTCTCTAGCAGATGATTCCCATAGATTAATATTTTGATGTTAATTTAGAATCCATTTTAAATCATTTTCCATTGGCCTTTTTAATATAAAGCGGACAATAGGAAACGGAAGTGTCTTAATTTGAACTGAAGTGTAGGTTCCCAGTTTTCTTTTGGGATATAGCGTGAAGCTAAAATAATAATAATATAGTAATAGTTACACAAATAAATTTAACTTCATATTGTATCTCGCATACAGCATGATAGACAGAGTGAACCTAGTGTTAAGATACTCCGTTCTCCACGCACTAGCCGATTTTTGAGACATTTCTTGAATGGTAGAGTTCAACGTCACGCATTGTCGTTTACCAGAGCCAAAAAACGAAAATAGGACATTCTCTCGAGCGGAAATCGAACACATACCTAACCGTCTCTTTTACAGTCAGATACTACGAGTATGTCGCTGCGTTACGAAGTCCTATAAATTAGGCCTTAAAATATGATATTAATACTTCATTTAACTGATATTTAATTTTATAAATAATTATTTATGTGTAAAACAATAACTTATCTTGCTATAGTGAGTACCGCGGATAGGTGACCACGCGTTTCGTAAACAATCTATCTTCATCTCAACTAGTACCGCCCGTTGGAGCATTTCCATTGTCGATTTTGTTTTTCTTTTATTGGTATTTGCTACCACTGTTTGTTGCTTTGTGTTCTTTTGGAAGGTGCAGTTGGTAAAAAATGTGGAAAATTCTTTTTAGAAAAATACTAAAAGCTCGTAGTTGAAGCTGTTTAATTTTGTTACTTAATTAATTTTCTTCTTCAAAAGAATGATAATATAAAGTATTCGATTTTCACTGCAAAATTTATTAGATTTGGTTTTAATGTTAATAGAATCTTCTATAAACATTAAAACATAGGGATCTATATAGGCAAAGAGAATTAGTAGAAAGTGATGCAACTCTACATTTTGTCGTAGTCGTGGCGTAGCGTAGGGCCTCAAAGTGTGCCTGTAACTGCAATTGGTTGTGGGTTCGATCCCCGCTCGAGGAAATTAATATTTACTATTAATTTCCTCGAGCGGGATAAATATTTACATTTATATTTTATATTTTTTTATTTACATCTCTTCGCTCTGGTATAGAGTGTCTGGTAACACGCAATGCTTCCAGAATTCGGCGGAAAGTGATAAACGGAGTGTCTCAATACTTTGTTTCCTCTGCTCTGCTGTGTGCGGGATACAGCGTGAAGTTGATTTAATTTGATTTATTAGAAAAAAAAAGAAAACATTTTACGATTACACAAAAACATCCACTAATTTATATAAAAGTTAAAATACCGTGTCGTCCATACAAAATGCGACGTACACAAATTGACGGATAGTCTTCGCGTAATGGGGGGATTGAGTGATCACCCCCAATCCGACAAGTTAGTTCATGTGATGGATGGTACGTACAGACCTACAGACGTAATACGTGCTCGATTCATTATTGATTGGCTTTTTGTACGCTGTTGTGATTTTACGCTAATTGGTATAAGATGTAAGGGTATGGGTATGGTGGGGTTGATAATAAAAGTTAAATATTTATGTTTTTTTTGTATTAGTTTCTTGTGAATTAATAAAGCGTTTTACCCGGTAGTCACCAGTATTTTAAGTTATAACTTTTTCAGTTTTTAATACAACATACACATGAACCTTATACAATAGGATAAAAGCAAAAAAAATATGTATATCCAGACCTTAAGCTATCACCATACAATAGTTGATTCGTTTCTGCCTGTGAGTTTTTGCCTTATTCGCTAGTAAACTAACAGACAGACTTACAATAAATAGGATAATAAACATCCAGACCGATTTCGGCCACGGCAACTGCTTCTCTCTCATCTCCTCTGGTGGTAAACGATCTTTTTTCAAATGTCCTCGCGATATTGCGGACATGTAAGCATCTTTATTAATTGCGCCAGCACCGAAGGCCGATATGTCGAGCGGTCTGGCGCTGTGCAGATGTATGTTGTACTTCTTCATCTTTGTAGCTGAGAAGTCGTTGGCTATGCTCTCGCCCACCCTCTCCAAGTGAACTGTGTTTCGCCGTTACATCCGTATTCTGGATCCATCACACTTTAGATGTTTTCGTAAAATTCTTAAAATTCGCTGGTCTGATCGCGTGGGGTACACTGAGCTAATGTAGGTAGCATTGAGGCTTATTTGATGCGACCACAGCTTCGATGGAGTGGTCACGTATCACAGATGGCAGAACAACGTATTGCAAAGCGCGTCTTCCAGTGCTTATAGCTTACAGCGTTAGGATGCCCTATAATAAAATATGCTGTAAAATCTAAATACACGAATAGTGAAGAACGGTTTGACTTAAATTTTATTCTTTATTCATAATTTATTATACTTAATCACAAAAAAACCCATCATAGTGATGTATGCGTTTAATTTTAGTCTGAATAATATACAAAAACATTAATAAATTGTAAACTTTCAATATTTTTTAACTGATTCCACCTGACATCAATAATATATTATACAAACAAAATTGAAAATAAAAGAACTACTTCCATTGTATATAAAAATGAAAAGCGCTATGAAATATATTAACATGAAATTCACAAGAATTGAAGTTTTCATAAAACATTGCTTTATTCTTATTTCCGAGAGGGAAATAAATGAAAATCCATTTCATTTATCTAGATTATCTGTAGCATGTCTAAATTTCAATGAGTTAGCTTTTGAAATTTTGTACATAGACGCCATCGAGAGGATTTTTTCATAATTGAATATTTTAAACAACGTTCACAATATCAAATTCTCTTCAAAAGAATAAAATTGCAATAAAAATGTTTTGATATCGCTTATGATAATTTGAACCCTATTCGTGAACAGTAGAGGTGTTCTGTAAAAATGACAAGTAAAAATATATTGGATGGACTCTAACCGTTAGAGCAATTTACTACATAAAAAGATTGCAGACGTGATGGTTGTTGGGTTGATTTACATTTATCCGCTCTGGTAGACAAAGTCTCCGTCGCTTTACACGTACAAAAGTGGATAACGAAGTGTTTTAATACTAGGTTTTCTCTGACTACCCTGCGGAACAAGCGTGGGTTTAAAAAGATATGAAAGTATACCATTAAATTATCTTTCAACTACATATTATTTCGATGAATTATATAAACAATAAAATATAAATAAAAAAATAGAATAAATAAATATAACATAATATATGTTTAAAGTTTAGTATGAAACGTTTCAGGCTACGTTTTTCTAAATAGATCTTATTTAGAAAAACGTAGCCTGATAAGAACTTATGGCTTAGTGGTCAGAACGCTTAGACGGGTTTCAAGAGGGTTCAAGTCTCTATACCTTTAATTTTTTATATGTTTTCTAAATAAGCATTTTTATTTCCGTGGAAGTGTAGAGAAATACACGTGTAAGAATACATCTTTTTGGGTAAGTGAAAAGGTACAATTTTTTTATAGAAGTATTATCAAAACTACTATTGTTACAAGGCTGGTTATAATTCTGAAGGTTCTAGAATCTAAACGTTAGTTAGGTAGGTAGTTAGTTAGATATTTGAAGTGCATTAAAAATGTAAATATTATATCGAAAAATGAATGAAATTAATTTTAGTTGTTATAACATTAGTTTTTTAAAATTTTTATATGGCCTTTCTATTTCGTTGTTTGCCCTAAACAGGTAATGAGATAGGAGCGATTATAATTTATATCGAAATATCAAACTCGCCGGTCGCAAGTTACAATTTTGATATGCATCTCGTACGCTTTGTTAGCTTAAATTAATTTTAACGTTTAAATGACTAACATTTTGTATTAGATATTTGTTATGTATTGATGATGACACTTTTCAATTTTACCCTTAGAATAATGTAATGGGGAGCAAAAATTAAGTGTCAAGACACTCCGTTCTCTATTTCGCTTTAAAGATCATTAAACAAATTATTATAAAAATCATGTTATAAATATTTCAAACATTGTTTATTTTACAATAATGTACCTGTATAATGTAGGCATCATTATTATTGATCGTTCTTAAACTATAATTCTCTCTACTATAATTGATATAGTTGTTATAAAATTTATTTTTGAAATATTCCACCGAAAAAGTATAATATTAAGTCACTCCACCCACAACACTACACTAATATCATTGAATTTAAACACGATTCACAATAATTTATTCGGCAAGCGAACCCAAAAACAGATGCCGACGCCATACTTGTACAATTCTCAAAGTTTAGAGGTTTTGACATGGAAATAGAGTCGTCCGACCCGATGCAAATTACAGAATAATCCGCCTATTGAAATGCCATGACAATGAGCGTCTGTTGTTGATATCCGCGCTTACGTTTGCTCTCTGTACCTGCGGGGGCTTTAGATCTTATTCTTTTAGCACAATCCTTAAGAATGTATAATCAATTTTATATCGTTTATTGTTTTCTCGATAAGAAATAATTAATGGTATAATAAATGTTTCCTTTGATATTTCTACTAGAAAATGTTGAATTTATAAATTAATTCAAAGTTAGTTGACTTCCGAATGAGAATGAGATCCTTTGTAAATATGTAAATGAAGTGCTATGATTGTTGTGATGTTTGTTTAAGTGGTTTACTCGAAGCTTTTGTATATGTTTTATAATGGAAGATAGTAAGAAATAAAAAATATTTATCATTTTGGGGGGACAGAGAAAATCTAGTGTCAAAATATTCCTTTCTGAGCCTTCCACCGATTACGAGACATTCAGAGCTATTTTAATTTAAACATCGTTTATTCTTAAGCGAATCCAAAAAAAAATAATTTTAAGAAGAAACTATATCTTATGAAATACAGAAATTCAGTATGCATTTTAATATGAGATGAAACACTTTGTCTTAATAGTGGAGCTTTAAAGTCAGCCAAATCCTATTGAGTTAAGTTTTCAAGGCGATTTTAAAAAATAAAACGTCTAGAGATTCTAAAACTTTTGCGGGGGATTTCCAGTCGCCGAACTTCTATCCGGGAGAGGCTTAGCGGGAAACTTTGAGAACGTTTTGAAAACTGAACTTTATTCAATATATAGACCGTTTCAGCGAGACTATTAGATGCTCACGTCTAATACTGTGCGAGGATTTTAATATCGGATACCATATTTGAATATTATATTTCACGCCAATCGTTGAAAATCTAAAGAAAATTTTTCCTTTTGAAATTGCCATTTTTACCACCATGTATTTCGTAGATCAGTTGAACTTTAATATAGTACGAAAAGCACTGACATTTATATGGCTTCCGTTTCTCTGTTATTTAATTTTAACGGAAAGTTTCATATCTTCGTAATGTGTCGTTGGAAAACAGTTGTATTAGAAACTAACATTATAAGTATTAAACTATATTTTAATTCAATTTAGTGAACTTCAATTTATATTGTAGGGTTTACTTGAGAATTAGAAATATTAACTAATTATGTTATTTATATTCTTAAACTAGGCTTTTTATCTGGGAAAAAAATTAAAATAATTAACCGTTAATTAAAAGCTTTGCCGTAACAAACAAACAAACAAATTGTTTTTAAATATACATAAACAATAGCTATCAATATCTCGGCGAGCGTTGCTTGCGACTACCGATACGCAGCAATTACAATAATTCAAGAGACGACGCCTGACCTATCTCTGTGAATCCATTAGCTGTTCGTATTATACTCGTACGTATAGGGTTGTAGAAAGTTGATTTTGATTATATTTATATTATACTTGTCCGACAAAATATGTAAAAATATAATAATTAAAAAAATAAATAAAGTGCAACATTCCTTTACAGTTGAAGTGGAATTCACTATTAATATGTTATTTTATGGGTCGTATATTATATATAATAGTTTGTTATACTTCTTCTAGTCCGTGGTATTTAATTTAATTTTGAAGTAATATTATAAGTATCAATTAATGAATAGTACTTACCTGAAACAATAGTTGCGAGGTGAGTTCTGCGTTAAGTTGTGTAAGTGACAACACACACGCAGTGTCTCGAATTTGGGCGGAAAGCGTAGGCTAGGCTAGCAGGAGTGGCTAAATAGTAACTTAAAATTAGCTTAAGTTTAGTTTTTACTTTTAATTTTTAGGGATCCGGAAAAAGCGGAAAAAGTCCTTATATTATGATCAATATATTTAATTCTATTCTATTGAAATATATTAATCATGCATATTAAATAAACTGTAAATATAAATAATAGTTCCCTACAATATATTTTTTTACTGATACCAAATATTTTATTTAAAAAAAAAAACTTTCTTCTTGCATTTTCATGTATATTCGTAACACATTAATAGAAAGTAAGGTAGGATACATACAAGAGTATGCAATAGCGACTACCAACGGTGGTGGCGGCCCTATCGACGAGTGATTCAAACGTCCTTTACAATGACGAATGTTTGTCACGGGCATCGTCTATTGATTGTTATGGGTATACATCGCTGCTGGAACAAGTGGTGGTGGTGGAATTTTGACCATTTTTTTTTAAAATCGGTTAATAGGTGGTTGTAATTTTTTTGGTTATCATTTTTTCATATCACATAAGTCTTATTTTATTAGCTTCCCACCTACACAAAGGTGTAGTTATAATTTTAAAGATTCAATATAAATAACCATATTTATCAATTTTGTTTTTCATATTTTTTGGCTTCATCCTGTATCCCGTATATATGATGGGAGAGTAGACAGAGGGAACCTGGCGTTAAAATATTCAATACAATTTTCAGGACGTTGCGGAGGGTGGTGGAATCAACGCCACGCTTGTTAATGGAGTGAAGTAATGATAATAATTGTACACCTGAGTGGGAATAGAACTCAGAACCGCCGTTTATGCTTATGCTATATCATTTTTGTCTATGCTATGATAGATATAGTAATATTAGAAATACATATAAGTGGTGCCTTGTAACCGCTCTCCCACGAGCCAAGTAAGGTCGCATTTAAAGTAAATTGGTACGGTGATTCAACAAATACGAAGTACCGCGGAAATCACTTACCATATGACAAATAGTGCTTGAGTGACATGCTTTTAAGATATTCATGTCGCACACGAGTTGTGTTTGAGGAAGAAAAATGAATTTTTCATACTGATATTTTTATGAATATATTTTTATCTTCACGCATCTTTCCATTTATCGGGATAAGTGTAAAGACATTAGTTTTATAAGGTTCTCGCTGTATCCTGCATATAGTAAGC
>DWNA01002114.1:0-12587 GCA_018249835.1 Heliconius besckei
AAATATTATATATTTCGCGATTTGTCTCGCGTTTTGTCCTATCGTGACTTAAATAAGGAAAATCAAGACATTTAACCAAAACCTGTTTGTATAGTCATTATAGCTTATACTATGACGCTTTCAAACAGTAACATAATAAGACGAAAAATTCAAACAACGTCAATGTTTACTATAGTTAGTCGTTTCAACTGGCAGTTCAGTTCCAACAGTTCCAACTGGCTGGATATAAAAAGAGACGCTTTGCACTAGAATGTATATAAGATAAGTTTGTAATGTATGTTCGTTATACTTATAAAATAGTATTTTTGATTGTATAAATAATATTACTTTACTAACGTATCGAAATTAACATTATTAATATTACGTTTAGTACGTATAACAAGTGCATATTATTATCTTATGAGATTATACACAATCTTTAACCTTTCAATCCATTTATTGACATTAATTATAAAAGTACGCAGATGAACATCATATCCGGTGCAATACGTTCTTGCTAACGAATTTTTTTAAGCTTCACGCAGTATCCCGCTATATAGCGGGCTAGTGAACTTTGTATTAAGACACTCCGTTCTCGACTTTCCACCGAATTTCGAATATACTAGTAAATAAAATTCTAGTAAATACTAGTAAAAAAATTCATTTCCTCAAATGGAAATCGAATCCACAACCGCCACATTTACAGTCAAACGCGTGTGCCACTGGGCCACACCCACCTCCTAAAAACCTGACTAAAAGATCATGAGACAAAAATAATTGAGCTATGCTATACAAAAAGCTTACCTCTTTGTCCCTGACTAGAGCTGATGCATAGCGCCAAGAAACCTATTATAGAACTAAAATTCTTCATCATAAATGTTTTTTAATTAACACTATATCGATATCACAGTAACTTTTCTCAACACATTACACTAAGAATTATTTTTAAATGACTTCACGAGAAGATATCTTGCGCGCTTGCTTCGCTATACTGGGTCTTAAAGGTCAATACAAATATATTTATATGTAAATAATATAAGCGCAAAAGTACAGATAGAATATAAAACTATGTTGTTTTAATATAATAATAGTATATATTTATTTATTGTATTGTTTTGTTTTCGATATTCTTTATTAAATTTGTACATTTTAAAGTGTAATTGGGTGATAAAGGGCGGAACTAAAAGCCACTTTTTGGCACGTTACTAGAGCGTGGAAAAGAAAATACATATTAAATGTTTCATTTCCCCAAGTTGATCCCTGTGCCATGACGGCTTCTATATTCACAAATGATTTTAAGGTTCCATTCATCATATAATCTTTTAAAAAATTATTTAACTTCTATTCCCGATAACTTTTATACTTATACCTAACAAAGTACCAATATAATTCAGTATTTCTTTACTTAGTCCTTAGTTGTTAGTGGACTACAGAAATAATAAAGCGATTGCAAGATAGAATGAACATACATATTTCCAATTCTTTTACTATTAATTGAATATAAATATATCAATTGAAATAAAAAGGAAGTATAACATAAAGATTAAATAGTAACAATTTAAATGAAAATTGTTTATAATGAAAAAAAATCGATTTATTAAAGTTTGAAAACTAAATTTAAAATAATACAAAAAATGACATAATAATTTTATATTCTGATCATACTTTACATAGTCGACGTCATCAACGGACTTACCAGTTTCTGATCTATCACAATTATGGCCAACGTTTTCCTTACTTGCCGGCGCTGGACTCTACATTCCTGGGAAAAAATAATTTCAAGCGCAAATACATCAATCTAAACTATTTATAATATCTATTTAAGTACTAATTATATTACATATAAAAAGCATATAAAATAACTATTGTCGTACGTTCAAAATATTTAGAAATATTGTGAAATAAAATCAAATGAGCACCTTCTTAGATAATAGATTAAAGTGCTACAATAAAATAAATAAATACATTCTGTCGTTACAGTGGTATGATTGCACTTCTTTTTTGTTTTAATTTAATTATTTTTTGGTGACAGGACAGTGTTAAATATTATAAGATATTAATTGTGTACCAAATATTATTTTTACAAAGGTTAAGTTTTATAATACATAATGTTTTTAGAATTATTATTCATATCCGTTCATTCGTTCTCCATAACATTGTTAGTTGAGTGGCCGCCATTTTCCTTATGAAAGCGGGGAAATTTAATTGATCAGGGAATGACTCTCATCAGTCATTAAGTTCGATAGAATTCACAAAAAGTTAAAATATATCAATATTTAAATATTTTCTATCTCCTAAAACTAATGATCCCAAATAAGTTTATATGTGCTTAATCGGCAACGCGTTAAATAGCTATTAAAAATCTTAGATATTGACAATACTTGTAATTATGAGTAAGACTGAAATGTACCTGGTGCGTGTAACAATTATTAAGAACACATTCATGTTTTGTATAGAACAACAACATGAATTCAATGTAAATTGTAATTACATATTTGATCATTTTATTATGTTTTCTTTTTAATGGAAATAAATATCTTTATCCATTTTAATAATGCTGTTATTTTTTACTTTTTTTTTTTTTTTTTTTCATACACTAAGTTTGTCGTTTGCCTTGTAATTTAAAATAACCAATAAAGATGATTATGATTATATTACAAAATACATTTACCTAGATCGAATGTAACAACCACGAGACAAGTTAACTATCAAGACATTATCAATCATTATATATAAAATATTTAGTATATAACGTCTTTGGTGGATAAAGTTGTTTACTTGTTAGGCATTTAACACTTATTATACTTTACAAAAATTGTAATACTTCAAAATGCAAACCATTAAATCACCAACCACCAACAAAGGACTTCATCATCAGCATCACCTATCACATATTATATTATACATAGAAGTATGAATTAAAGAAATATAATTAAAAAATATTAAACACTTTCATAAAACGTAAAGTAAACGTGACGTATACGTTATCAACAAATGTCACGTGCCCGATATGCCCGATATCGTAAAGCTCAATTCTCTAATCGACGCGATGGCCAATCATGCAATTCGTTTGAAAGTGGGACGCAATTTCCTTCGGAATTCGCTTAAGGATTAACCTCATTAACTTTCATGTCTCGTCTGCTAATTGTGTTCAGCTCCCCAATTCCTGTCGTCATTTGATTATCAGCTCGTGATGAGAGAAAATAGCACTGATAAATACTAAATGGAGAATGCGTGTGTAGCGACTGTTTTGGTGAAATTTGGGAGAGATGTGTATATAGCTATTGTGTATTAACAACTAATTAATTGACTGTTTATCAATACTGTTAATTAAACGTATAATCATGTAGTTCAAGCGGGCGAAGCCGCAGGCGGGCCGCCAGTATTTTCATATGAAAGTGCCGTTTTGTCAATGGTTTTACCAAAGGGTACAAACGAAATATATGTATTTACATATTATTGCTAAAATTGTACAATTAATAAAGGATATATTGTAAGTTTTAAATACTTCTCGAGTAACGATCAACAATAATGGAAATACCAATTATTTCATTTGAATAAAGATAATGAACATCATAATATTATTATAACGTATTGTTTTATTTGTAACATCATTTAATTTATATTAAATATCAATATTGATAAAGTTATACTTCACATTAACTTTTTACAAATTTATTGTTTTATCTATTTGCTGTTCTACAATTTCTCTTAAGTTTTTCTTGTAACTATAATATTTTATTTTTTTTTCTTCTTGAGCATATAGCAGGATAAGCGGAAAGAACCTGGTGACAAGATTCCGTTCTCTATTTTCTGCCCAAATTCAAGAGAAGACATGATGAGTGACGAAACTGAATACCGTTTGCCTTATCAGGGCAGAAAAATGAAAATTATTGAAATCGGACAATTACCCATTTTACATTTAATGCTATCCTACCATCATTGCCTCATATAAGTAAAAATAAAAACTCGTAAAATAATACTTCTTCAGCTTCACGCTGTATCCCGCACACAGCAGGGTAGGCAGAGGGAACCTAGTGATAAGACACTCCGTTCCCCACTTTCTGCCGAATTTTTGGAGGCATTGCGTGTTGAGGGGCAAAACCGAACGCCGCGCTTTTGCCTCGACACCAGAGCGAAGAAATAAAAATATAAACGACTTCTTACATATCTCTAACATTAAGATGAATATCTATTTTCACAAAAATATTCATATTTTTTCTCACACTTACTGCGAAAGTTAAGGATGACAGGATAATATTGAAATATCGCACAGACTTGAAGATTATCGTCCTGCGAGGTGTCAAGGCGTTATCGATGGCTCCTAAACGTTATTTATGATCAGTAGCCAATGCGTTTACACCGGCGCGGCGTGTGATTGATTTATTACGCCAATATATATTTTTTATATATTTAAAACTAATGCTTACTAATATGCTTACAATTTTGATTTTATTACAATTATTTACATAGCATAGATGACATTTCTAAGATACGCGGTGGTTGTGAACACGCCAACTCAAATGAATTCTTAAATTAAAGAAACGTAAATTGTTTCGTAGCAGGTGGTTTTCCCCGTAATTCTCATTTGTAAACACCTACGTAAGGCTACTCATAGAGCAGAGGCACAAGAAAGTGACTGTAAACGCTACTGGGTTTGGGTTTCATCCCCACTTGAAGAAATGAAATATTTTATATTGTCATTTCTTCGCTCTGGAGAAGCAAAGCGCGGCGTCAAGTTCCACCACGCAGGGTAGGCAGAGGGAACCTAGTGTTAAGACATTCTGGAGGCATTACGTGTTGTGTCTCCAGAATGTCTTAACACTAGGATCCCTCTGCTGTGTCTTTTTGACTGAAACCTGACAACTGACTCTTTCGACATTGGCATCTTTCTGTCTACGTTGCTATACCTAGAAAATAAAACGTGAAGCTTTATTAGAATTTTAAAATAAATTACACGTTAAAAGTTAGTCTGGAAACAAACATTTACGACGTTATTCTATTTCCGCTTTTATTTGTTCCAGACGTTGTCAGGATAACGGTTCCCTTGTGTTCAGACAAGCTTGTGTTACAATTTGAAAGTTGTAGCTAAAATAAAGTATGTTTTTTGCTTTGATATTTATACGAGTATGTTATAGTAAAAATAACAAATCTACCTGGCGCAGTGCCACAAGCATGTGAATGTAAACGTGACGATAGTGGGTTTGAATCCCACTCGCGGAATTGAAACATTTAATATTTTCATTTTCTCGCTCTGGTAACGAGGTTAAACGCTGCGTCCAGTGCTACCGCTCAACAATACCAATACCCCGATAATTCGGCGGACAATGATAAATGTGAAAGTTTTTTAATGGGGACGGAGTATCTTAAAAATGTGTTCGGAGGTGCCATCTGCCTATACATCGCGTAGTATCCCGCAGGTAGCAGGATATTCAAAAGGGACCTACCTACCTATACGTACATTTTTTTAATAAATTATTACTTTATAAGCAAGGGCTTATTTATATAATATTATAATTATAAGCAAAATAGCAAAACTAAAACATTACATCTAACCCAACATATCGTGTTTCTGTAATAAACAAACTATTAATTGTATCTCTTTATATATCCAAGTAGTCTGAGATAAAAGCATTCTTTGTTTTTAATAAATACTATTAAATAACAATACATATCAGTATACTGTTATATCTTTAGGTAGTCAATATATCCCAACAACACCAGAGCAGGTAGCCAATACTATTAGGATATAATTAGAAAGTTCAAATTGATGAATACGAAATAAATGAGTGCTATACAATAGATTTGCTAAAAGGTTTTTTCAAAGAGCGTATATATTGATACAAACGAGCTTCGTCGCAGATCGAACACTGTGATATATCATTGGTAAAGGCCAAGCGAATAGGTTAGGGTTATCAGTTCATATCGAGAAAGTTTTCTCGGTTTTTTTTATGTGTGTATACGATGACAATATAATAAAAAAATATATATTTTCTTATAGTAATAAGAAACGTAAATTAAAAGAGACAAATATTGTTGATTTCTGAAAAATATTTTTGTTAATTATATCTTACGACAGTTTAGGTACACAGATTTTGTTTAAATTAATATTATTTATGCATGTTAACAAATAATATTTATATGCTTATAATATAAAATTTCTTGTAGTCAGTGCGTAATAGAGTCCTCACATATATATATATGTTCCCACCGCTTATCTTGAAGCTGTCTATCTTAAAATACAAAAAAAAAAACTGCAAAAGTAAAAAATAAAATTATTAAATATTTTTCAATTCTAAACTTTTCCACGTGTAGGCAACCTTAAATACGCACTTGTTTGTCGTTATAAATGACCCCCATTTTGGATAATTTTCTCAATCAACTTGTTTTGGTTCTCGATTGTTAGAGACAGTGAATCTAAAGTTCGACGCAGTTACAATACTTATACAATCTATATATATAAAAGGATTGAGAGAGATTGTATAAGTATTGTTTCTATATACGTAGAAACGTGTAATTTGGATAAATGTTTTGCTTTCGTAATCTGGACTAAGAAGGAATTTTGAAAAATTTTAACCCTAAAGGGGTGAAATAGGGTTGAAAGTTTGTATGGAAAAATGTTTAAATCGGTACCGACTTTTGTAAAATTTAACATTTAGATTTTTAAAAGTATACAATTGAACACGTGTTTCATAGTTTTCTAGAATTCTCCCCCTAAGGATGCAAATAAGGGGTTGAAAGTTTGTATGGAAAAATCTTTAAATCGCCACCGATTTATAAAATTTATATATATAATATTTCATTGAACATTGTTTCATGGGTTATTAGAATTCTACCCTAAATGCGCAAGCGAAGCTGCGCGCGTCCGCTAGTTACATATAAGTGTTATTTCTATACAGTATTGAGGGTCTAATCAAATAATAAATGGAGAAACATAATTACTTAATACCAAGTAAAACAAACAGGCTTAGTAATTAGATATTGTAGTAAGGGTGTTGTATAATTATTTTTCACTTTTTAGTTCGTTGTTAGAAGTCGGTTTTTCTTTTTGTTAAAAATTAATTTATTTTACGATTTTAAGTGATGGGTAAATCTAAAAATTATGCTTCTTAAACGAGTGGTGATGGTGGTGGTAGTGGTAGTGGTTGTCAACGAGTGATTGTGGTTGTCCTATGTAAAACTTCATTTAATTAGGTATTATTTTTGTGCAAAGTTACATTTTGGTATATTGACAAGAACATATACGAAAAGTAGTCAGGCGAATTGAGAATCTCCCTTTTTTGAAGTTGGTTGAAAATGAGAACATCCTCTTTTTTGAGGTTGGTTGAAAAGAAATGCAACGATCAAGAATCTCACTTCTGACATCAATTTAAAAAGTTTTTGCTTGTAACTATTACAGTATAAAAATTTTTACCAAAAAAAAACAAACTTTCTCAATTTTCACCAGATTCCTTAATCGGAACCTAACAAAACTTTAACCAAATGAAGTGTGGATACACTTCAAGGATAATTCAATTTCAAATAAATCATCAAAATCGGTTGGCGCGACATTCAGTTATTCGTCTATTTGTCGCGCACATACCTAATGCAAATTTAAGACTTATGTGATTTTCTCATAGATACCATTGTCAGACATGGACCAAAAAAAATAGGACTATTCGGGAAGCTTCACCTTTCAAACAAAATTTTTTTTCAAAATCGGTTCACCCAGTCAAAAGTTATGAGTTAACAAACATGAAAAAAAATACAGTCGAATTGATAACCTCCTTTTCTTACAGAAGTCGGTTAAAAACCACTGCGTTACTGAATTTTAAACATATTTTGTCTATTTAAACAACAATCTAAATGAGATCAATTCTTGTAATCGATATTTAACTTAACGTGTTAAATACTACTTAGTTAAGTCAAATTAAAACAATATAAAAAGAATGCATTATTTTTATTTGTGTTTACAAAAGAGAGTTATTTAAAGGAAATCAACTTTTAATATAAAAAAGAACAGCTACTATTTTTTAAGATATCTCAAAAAATTCAAATGAATTACCAGTAATGTGAATTTTAAACACTTAAACCATTAAAACCAATGACCATATGAAAGTATATAAAATCCCCGTGAGTCATCGGATTTCTCGGTGAATCTAAATGATATTATTTGTTTGCCATTAACTTTTTTTTCTCAGCTTCACGAAATTCCACTTGTAACACATTACGCTGACTCTAGTTGAGAACACGTGGCAAGGCTCTTCATTCTTCACTTTCCGTCGTGCTACCATATACCCGTGCTTCCATATTCCATATAACAGAACTCAACCCTGCAGAATATATACGCTTAAGAATATATTATGTTAAACTGAACCTTATAATTATGTAAACTTTATAATTAAGTATGTAGTTTAATTTTAGTGTAAGTAAGTTAACATAAGAAAATTGTAAGACGTTCAAGCCTGAGAGGCCAAATATCAGATATCTGTTCAGATATCTGAGGAAAAACAGCATGTGTTCCATCATTTGTTCATTTAATTAATATTTAGAATTAATATGTAAAATATTAATTGTAAATTCTGTTTTACACTCGCTCGCATTGCATATGCACTGAGTTTGAAGTTGATTATAAAAGTAAAATTTACTTATGTGTCAGCTAACACTAATACAAAAAGCTATTAAGTTAGCTTAAGCTTTTTAAGAACAATATAGAACAAGTAAATTGTTCTTAAAAAAAGCTTTAAAAATGTTATTTGATATTGTATTCAATATTGATTGACGCTGACGGAAATAGAAGTCGTTATTTAATGTCAATGTTTAACCAACTCGTCTCGCCCTCGCAATCGCAAATGGACCGGTAATGATCGGTTTTTGCGTCCACAGACTAATATACAAAGGCAAATTAACTAAACTTCGCCATTCAATTCAATTTATTCTGTAATTTCATTTATTGACTTTTTATATAAATTGGAACTGATAAATGTAAGATAGATACTATCCGAGGCCGTGGTGTAGGAGTACAAGCGTGTGACTTTAAAGCGACGGTTTTGGGTTGGATTACCACTCGGGGGAGTAAATTATTATTCATTATTTATTTTAATTTCTGCAGTTTGGTACTAAAGCAAAATTGCAGCGTTGAGTTCCGCAACTCAACACGCAATGCCTTGAAAATTCGACGGAAAGTAGAGAACAGAGCGTCTTAACACTTGATTCCCTGTGCTTATATCCCAACGTGAAGCTAAACCAAATTTATATAATTACTATATTAATAGATAAGGCACTACCAGATTTTTTACAAGACCTAGCAAGAAAAAAAATATTTGATAAAAAAGACATATCATTTTTTTTTTTTTTATTGCCTTAAAGTCATGTAGAACTACAGTATTTAAATAGACGCAGTATTGAAATAATATCTAACTGAAATACAAAAATTCAAAGATTACCGTGCCAAAATGTCACAAAAAAGTAATTACCTTATTTTCCTTTAAAGCATTCAGGAGATAAGGGTTTAAACGTAAACAAACTCTACCCTTAATGAAATGGCGACTTAATTTAAAAAGCATTCGTCCCTTATCGAGATCAGTCAATACGTACTTAGGGCTTGGAAAATAAAAATAAAGAGAGATATATAATAGAGTTTATTTAATATCATATGAGTTTGGGACATCAAAAGGCGCATCTCGTCGGTTATTGAAGTATGATGGCTGTTGGCGACGCTTTACTCGACGCTCGAACTTGTTTATAAAGATTTTATTTGAGAATTTTCTTCTATGAGAAAAATAGAAGGCATTTTTGGTGGGTACAAAATAGAAATTTCGTTGAGAACTTTATAGCAGAAAATGTTAAGCATATTGAAAAATATTTTTAATGCATAATTTATAGTAATTATAAGTATAATAATAGTTTTTTTTATTATAGCTTAAAGTAGTTTTTAAGTACTTAATTGAAAATTATTAGATTTTCCTACAAATTCACACTATATTATAAAGATACATTTTCAGAATATATTACAGTAAAATTAAATACTTATTAATAAAATTACATACCTAAAATACGGTAAATAACATCATACAAATTGCATGTTTCATATTTATTTCATCAGATATTTAATACTTAGATGTTTTATATTACTTAAACAGATTTATCTTCCTCTAATTATATATAAGAGATATCAGGTGTGAGTCGACAATTAAAGCAAGATATTACATTTGGGGACTTTCTCTACTACTTTATAGTAGCATAAAGAAACCCACCGCTGTAAACTCTACGTAAATCGCTTATACGAGCGTGTGTGCAGCGACATAAAGGGGAATTAATAAGACCATTTCGAAAAGTGATTTGGCAGACTGACAGTGTATTGAAGCTATGAAGTTTATAGTTACAGTTAGGAATAAAGGGAAATAACGATTTTAAAAAATGCATCAATAAAATTCACACCTATCTAAAAAATAACTAGATTACAAAGTATTTATATATTTATTGTTAGAAAATAAATAAAAATGATAAGAAAAACTCTTTATAGAAAGTAACTTATACAAAGTACTGTCGTAGCATAGTTTATCGTGTGCCCATAGTTTTGAGACCAATAATTAAATTTTAGTTAATTTCAACATAATTATATTAATTAACATATTATATTTGTAGAAAACGCAAAATTTTGACCACACTAATTAATAACTTAAAGTTTTCATCAAGCAAGTATGTGTATATCCTACGTTGCTATTACAAAATATTAAGGCGGTTATTTCACAATAACAAAAGTACTTAAATAAAAATATATTTAAATATAGTTTTACTGTCACAGACTCTAAAAGTAATAAATATAAAAAGAATGTAAACCCACCCTACGCTCGACGCGTCAGTAAATTCGAACACTTCGATTTCGGCTATCAAAGCTTGGGGCACTCAAAAATCCATTTGAAAAATACACATTTTATACCTTCATGGCCCGATCCATAACAGAATTGGCCATTTCGAAGGGGTGTGCTTATTTTAGCATTCAAATATACGCCGAATGCTATTAAAATCTTAGGTGCTATTAGAATTACGACCAGAAGTAGGTGAGGGTTAGTCTAATGCCGCCTTTACGTTTCATCATAGCAGATATTGCCTATAAAGCTATTGTTCTAAATATTAGGAGCTCTTGCGTCTCCAGTTACAACTGATTCGTGGTTAGTTTTGATCACGGTCGTTACACTTTACAATCATAATAATACTTTAACTCCAGTTAAATCCCTATCCTGGGGATCATATATGATGTTGTCTCCAAGCGCTGTTATTTAGAACTTTATTGTTATCACCGATTGTAGTTTGAAATAATAATAATAATTAAGAAATATTCAGAATGCTAACTATAATTATACGATAATTTATAATAACGTACTAGAATAGCTTTTTAAATTGCAATAATTACCGAAATTTGCCGCTTTAACCGTTGCGATTAAAAGAAAAAGGAAAATATATTATTAAGTACTGTTTACAAATTTCCATACACCACGTAAATGGATAAATGGATTGGAAGTTCATATTTAAAACACATTTCACGTCATCATTTTTGCCTCTCGAAGTTATGTTAATTTAAGCTTACTACGATGATTTAAGCTATCTTAAACTTGTTTATCTTGTCTGAGCTTGCAGTTTCTCTATGCACATAGGGAAACTTTCAGCTTTAATAAAGTACTTAAATGGGCTAAGAAGTAATGCGGCGGGAGAATGATATCATCTCAAAGGTTCTAAGTGACGTCATTCACCCTTACCCCTGCTAAGTAAGTTAGCGGGTCATACTGGAAATTACTAGCGTCTCATCGTGATTCACCTACGCATTTGCCCTTGCTATCCAAGAAGAAGAAAATGTATAAATTAATTAAAAAAGCTTTTTTTGTTGTAGTTACGTTACATCTCATAAAGATAAAAATACAAGAGATGAAATAGAAGAGACGATTTTAGCCTTCTACCACTGCCATCTATTGGTGAGTTAGTCAAATGGATATTATTAAAAAGTCGTAGGAAGTCAACCTATTAATAGCGAATATTGTTAAAAAGACTGCGAGAGTCCGCTGGATTCAAAGGGCGCAGGACCGGACGGAGTGGTGAGAATTAGGGGAGGCCTAAGTCCAGCAGTGGACGTTGAAAGGCTGATAGATGAATGATTGTTAATTGGCATTAACATAGTACTATTATGCAGTATTAATTTCTAATCACCCAAATATTTATTTCACGAACACCATTAATAGTAATAATTCATTGCAAAAATTATAAAAATTAAAAAGAATTGAAGTCAAAGTCAAAGTCAAAATATCTTTATTCCATTAAAATGCTTAGCATTTACTTGGACATGTCATATAAGTAGAAAACAAAAATGCAAAACAAAATAACCAAAAAAAAAATGTGCAATTTTGACTTGAAAAAAGCCCGTTCAAATGGTTGAGCTCATGAGAAGATACAGGCAAAGAAACTCATGGCCACTCTTTTTAATTGTCAATATTTGTTACAAATAACAAATAACAATTTCAACTTAGAAATAGAGCAACTCATTTCCAAACATCTTTATCGCGAACATAATCTTTAACAGAGTAATATGCTTTTTGGCAGAGCCTGTGCTTTACCACTTTTTTAAATTTGTTCAG
>DWNA01002115.1:0-12580 GCA_018249835.1 Heliconius besckei
ACAACATTCGTGTCAAGCAAACATTTCAAATAGAAATCTGATTGTGAAGTGTAAAAAGAACTTAGTGTAATACTTTTTCAGGGCATAGACCATTTCATTTAAAAGACAAGTGTAGCTTTTGAGAATTACATACTTTTATTAATTATATGGCTTATCAGTTGGTTCTCCCATCAGGTATTAGCTGTTTGGTTTTGCAATAGTAAAAGGTAGCCACATAATATGCCTCTCCTTTAATAGTGACCTCTGTACATGAAAGTGCGTGTAGAAGAGCCCATAATATAGTTTTAAGTACTTTACTGTTACATTATAACTTGATATGAATAAATCGAATGCAACTAGTATTGTCCTAATGAGTAGGTACCTACTGTAGGCCGTAGATAATTTTATCAGCTTCACGCTCAATCCCACACACAACAGGGTAGGCAAGAGAGAACCTAGTGTTAAGACACTTCATCCCCATTTTTCTCCAAATTCTGAAGGCATTGCCTGTTGAGTGGCGTAAGTAACCGCCGCGCTTTGCCGCGACACCAGAGCGAAGAAATTAAAATATGAAGTATTTTATTTTCTCGTGTGGGAATCGAACTCACAACCAGTCGCGGTTACAGTCACACGCTGCCCCTGCGCCACGACTAGCTTTAATTATATAAATTTTTCATATAATATGTTACCGTATATTTCATGTAAGTTTTATCTTGTAGATTATCGAGAAATGTTTCCTTATGATTTTGTCAATTACAATTTTTTTTGATATCCTAAACAGAATCTTGGAAATTATAGAATATTAATTACTTATTTGACGCAAGCACTTACCAATATAGGTTTGAGAATAATAATAAGTATATCTATTAATAATTGTTTCTGTATCTGATCGAGACGAGTCGTTTTTTTTGTTATTCAACTAAACATTATTAAAATCAATTTGATGTTAATTTAATCAGTATATATATTTAAACTAGTGGCATATAATAAAACGTATAATTAGATGCCTACTATTAAGAAAGGTCAAGTGATTATTGAACAGGTATAACTCAGAAAAATGTAATGACCGAGGCAGAGCAAATATTTTTAAGCAAGAACACTAACTTGATAAAAAATTCTAATATAATATGTAAAACGTCTTTGAGTAAGTTGTATGAGACATACCTACATATGTGTGTCAAGTATCCGCATAAATGTGCACGTAACAACTGAACATTGCTTACATACTAGCAATCAATAGTTAAAATTTAAATGGTAAATCTTCCGAAAGTTACGCAACCAATAGCTTATCACGTGAAAGTCTTAAGGACTAGACCATAATTATAATAAATAATTAAAAGAAGCAGGAATAAGTTTTTAACCTAGTCATATACTTAAATGTACGTAAGTCTACAGAGGAGACAAATAAGGAAACGGGTAGTAGAAGAAATATGTGGAAGTAAATCGAAAACAGCGGAAATAATTAAGACATATGTAGTAGATACAAGGTGTCATGAGTATTATTAAATGTATTTATCTATATATATGTTGTAAATATGCTACAAGGGTATTAAGTGAATTTGATAATTTATAGGCATTTACTCAGACTGACTGACGATGGTGGGATAAATAAAAAAATACTAAAAAACGACTTTCCGTTGCGTAATGCGTTTAAATATTTGTTCACTCATAAAATTGCTCTGCACAGAATACGTTAATTTATTGTTTTTAGCTAGGCTACGCTTGGAATCAAATGGGGTAGTATTATATACATTATAATTAATATTTACTTAAAATACATTTATAATCTTAAATTTTCTTCTTTACAATTCCGAAATATAAAATTTTTGGTATATAAAAATTATGGCTATTAAGGCTACGTGTCGTGTACGACACCATTTTTTGGAAACATAAAATATAATTAAGTAGATAATGTTTCGTAAAACTTTTATGTGTATTCATATAGATATTTTGATATTAACGTTGCAAGGATGGATGTGCGGAATATGAGCACGTCACAGCCATGGTACTGACGAGGCGACGCGCACGGCGCAACACAGAGGCAAGTAGGCGCGCAAGAGTCAAGGATCCTTCAAGATATTTCCTTTCACTTGCGACAATGCATGCACTCCTATGTATACCTATTAGCATCGAATAAATGTGGTTTGTTAAGCTCTAAGCAATTCTATATCAATAAGGCCAACAAGTATTTTTGCTACTCACAAATCATTTAAGTACTTCCATTTTAAATATTTTATACTTGAATATTTTATACTTATAAAGAAGTAAATATAAAATTCCTTTTAGCATATTAATTTAGATATAATGTTGATTTATCGTTTAATTTACACATGACAAAATTATTTCTCATAACAGCTGTGTAGTTTACTTTTAATAGAATTCTTATGAAAGGTTCGAGTGTTTACTGTGCTCTTTTTCCTGTATGTGGCAGAAGCAAAACATTTAAAATTTAATAAATAAATTTTAAAAAATAATAATTATTACATGGTATTGCCTATCTTCATGTAAAAAAATATAGTTTTAATTAACTATAAAGTTTTGTTCATTAAGTTATCTAGTCCTTCGGTTGATTTCTAAAGATTATATTATTATAGTTACGTAACGTGATATTTTAGTCGACAAATACAAATAAAGAATGCTACGGCTGTGCAGTTCGCCGACTTTCACTGCTTTCACTATTGCAGGCTGTATTTCGCCTCTTTTCATAACTATGCTTACTTTATGCATTATTACTACGAGCACATCACTCGCCAACTCTCTATTTATTTTCGCATTTCTAGTGTTAGTAATAATATTCATTATCCTTATTTTGCTTCGATTTACACCATATATTGCGAAATGAAATGGAAAGTTTGGCATGATGTTGATGTAGTATAGGCAGATGGTCGTAATGAAAGTGATGATGTGCAACAAACCACCCACCGAGGCCAATGTGTCAGACCGGGGAAGGCGGTGCGTTGGTGGCGTCCCTCTTCTATTGTCTCGCACAAGTGATTGCGTCCTCGTTACTTTGATGAGTTAAACAATAGCTATGTACATATATTTACTCTTTAATTAATTTTATTTATGAAATATAAATGTAATTCTTGGTAATGCTTAGTGTAGCTTGTCATGTTTATTTTTACCACACTGCTTATTATTCGAGATAATAGTACTTGTACCTACCTACTGTAGTATTCTATTTCAAAAATGTAATTAAGTTGGCAATGACTAATAATGGATAGTTATGATAGAATCGTATCCGTAAGCCTTGTAGTTATTAACTACAAAAACATATAAATATATTAAGATGTAAACTTGTATAATAATCTTATAATTTTACAAATTCTTTAATATTACAGGTCTAGTAATGCTTAAAAATATTTATATTTCCTTTGCTATAGATGCATTATATAGAGTTATGAGTACTTCTATCGGTAAGACATAAATGTCCACTCAAATATCTGGATAAGCAAGGTTAAGTTACTTCGTACAACATTTAAGTTACTTCAAAATGATTAATGTTCTTCACATTGAATCAAATTCTTTGAAAAAATAGCGAGATCTTGTTGTATCGACAAACAAAAAGGTGAAGGATGATGCTTACTTTTTATAACTACTTATCGTAAATGAGTTGTGGCCATTCAGTTCAATTATTAGTTCGAATTGAAATCGTTTAGCAGTACTATGTTCAATTCAAAAAATATTAATTCCCTAATACATATAAACTTAACACGTGTCTTGTCTTTTATATAATTATATATTATATTAACATTTTATGAATAATAAAGTTTTCATTTATATTAAAAATAAGGCTTAGTTATGTTCCACATGTATGTTCATATATTCGTGCACATTATAATGTGTATATATACATCACTTTCAAACAGATGAAATATAAATCTATAACTGCATAAGATCCTGCTCATATTTTAATATGAAGGTAGTAGTATTTTTGACAGTATTTTTGTCTGGAATTTCTTATCATTTCTTTCAGATACACTGGACTGATTACTATTCACTTTAACTATGTCGCGTACAAAACAACTTTTATTTGTGAAACTGTGTAGAATATTGCTAGTTCTAAAAGCACGAAAATTGAATAACAATGAGCAAACGTGCTCAGCTTAAATACATAAATATACTCGTATATCTTTAGATCATTTATAGTGATGATGTGATTTGTGTTAAATTAAAATTTAAATTCAATATTTGATCCCAGATATATAGCTATTTTATTTTAATGTAACGTTACTATCGTTTATATATTAATGGACAACTCTTTTATCATCATATGTTTTTAGGTTACTAAATATATTAAGTAAAAAACAATAAAACAACATAAATTTTTTACGATTTTTATTTTAATTTTATCCAACAGACTTACAGTAGAAAAATCACATATAGTATTAAAACAGACCTATTAAATATGATGTGAGTCTTTATTACATTTAGGTAGGTACTTAGACTACAGACGGGATTATGACCCAGTACATAATTACACGGACACATATTCATCGAATAAGTCGACACTGAATAAACTTGGCTTTTATTTATTATAACATTTCCGAATATAATGTCCTTGCAATCAATTGCAATTTATCAACTAACGTGCACCACGTGAGGCGCGAGATCTCATTTAATAATGACCGTCGCCCGTGGGGTCATTGAGCCAGGGGTAATTGACTGGGCACCTGACACAGGTTTGTAAATTGATAGTTTCACCGGGAACCTCCTTTGATGTCAGCTTGCATGAGTGAGGTACCCAACAGGCGGGGTTGCCTTCGACGGCGCACTTTTCTCTCCATGGCTCGAAGTTCTTTGCCTCGGTAACGGTACGTGGATTTTGTATCCATTGAATTACTTGTGTCATCGTTACAAAGTATACGTCATTATGAGTCTGAAGGATTTCGTCAATCCAATATAAGAATGCTTCCAAAAACTCTGGATTATTTCTTAACCAGGCAGCGTGGAAGTAAAGTCCTAATGGAGCTCTGTTTTGATCGTAGTGCCGGTCAAAATTGTGATTAAGGAAATTGTAAAATTGGTCACCAGTTAAAATGTTAGAACAAGAGTCTACCATGGCACAACCGGGTAAGTATTCGTCATTGGTAGGGTCTTCACGACGGTCAAGTTCGTTCATTACCATTTCCCAAACTGCGTGACTTCTAGTGGGGCAGCTTTGTAAGTTACCATGACAGCGGTGAGGCATGCGGAAGTACATAGTATAGGGCCATAGAGGAGGATTGGATAGAGGGGCAGTGATAGTACTGTCATAAAGAAAAGCTTGTTCTTCCATCATAGTAAATTGATTGTTGCCTCCAACCCGCAGATAAGGAGCACGTACACCAACAACGCTGTTGTCGGTAACATTTGCGAACTTTTCAATGATAACCCGCATGCCAGCCATTTCCTTACCCCAGTCATCAACGGTTGCATTGCTCCAAAACCGTTCATCGTCGTTATGTCTAAGAACAAAAAAAATATATTAAGTTTATGATGTCCAAATATTCAACCGTAACATACTTTTTACTAATTTGTTACAAGTTTTTACTTACGTGATCGAGTGTACAGCGATTTCATGTCCCTTTCTGTGGGTTTCATGCACGGCTGAGTAGTTCGTGTATTTATGTGAAATGAAGTAAGTAGCTTTGATATCACAACCATTCGGGTTTTTACGTTTTCCATTGAAAATTTCTTTATATAAATCGATATTGTTATTATTGATAGCATCATCAAAAGTGATAGTAATCATTTGAGGTACGTCTCTGGCGGGTAAATCACCTGGTATAACGGTACCATCTTCTGAGCAGAAGCAATCGGGTAATACACATTGGGATGTGTCACAAGGAGGAGCCCTGTTAGGGTCATTGTCAATATCTAAAACAAAAATGATTATAAATTGTCGAGTAATATATTAAAGTCAACATAACATGCGTGTCTGCAGCTAGAGACATATTTATAGAACCAGTAGGGGTACTTTCGCTATGTCAAAACATTCAACACTACTACCATCCATTTTGATTTCACTTTTTGAAGCGAGATATTGTGGTTGCGATTAAAAGTAATAAGCTCTCATAATATGAACTAGCGTAACATGTAAATTGTGTAATTAATGAAGTTAATGCATATTGAAATGTGCAACTTAAATTAAAATGATTACAACACTTGCTTGTTTTGCTTGACTGCTTATGTAGTCTATAATGAAAATATACGTACAAATAATATACTATATTTAGTACAAATTATTCAAAGAAAGTTTATAGATATATATATATATAGATATATTTATAGGTAATAAAATTTACTATAAAACCGCAACATTATGTTATTTAGTAATCTATTAACGATGATGTGTCCCAATACATATTTATTTAAATTATAGAAAATGTTACACCACAAAATTAAATGTTAACGTATTCAGTAAAATGTAAATAAAACAAACACCCCATTTGCTTAAGGTGCGTTGCGACATAGCATTGAGATGTTTTTTAGGCCAAGTGATTGGCATTTCAGGCAAGTCGTTTGTCACGCCGTACGAGCCAGTTTTTACTTGTAGGTATTCAAGTTCAATATTTTATTTTAATTTTAGAATAGTCCCTAAGTCTAAATAAGTTACGACGTATAATTTGTTTCTTACCACATGAGTTTTCGTCTGAACCATCAGCACAGTCTTTTTCTCCGTTACAGAACAGACCGCGTTCTATGCACGTAGTATCACCACATGCTAAGAATCCATCTTGACAGAGAGGTTCTTCGGTGTACAATAGAGGTTTTACTTTACGTTCTTTGTTTTTTAATTTGCAGTTTTTAACCGCCTCTTTCCAATCGCAAGTTTGTTTTTCGATATCGAAATAAAGACCAGCAGGGCAACGAATAGCTTGAATACCCTATTAAAGAATTACAGTTATTACAATTATTTTTACAATTATTACATTATTAGCCCTTACAGTTTATTAATTACAACAATAAATAGTTGTTTATAACCAACAAAAAATGTTCATTCTAAATATTACTAAAGTCTCGACATACATATTTGTAGAATAGTTTTCAAGCACCCGCTGTTTTGAAACTATTTTAAAGAAATCAATAACATACATATATATTTTTAAAATTTGCTTAATATGTGATTTATATACAATTTACTCATATGGCATTGAAATTTAGTATAAAACAAGAAATGACATATGTGTATGGAAAAGTAGTATTCGCCTATTACACTCACCGAGGCAGTACATTGGATGACGTCGCGACAGTTGTCGCCCTCGCCGGCTACCAGCCGGAACCACTCGCCGGCGTCCTTGTCCTTGCATAGCTCTTGTTCCAGACTTTCGTCTTTCTTAGAGTCATCAGCTTGTCGGCGCCAACGGTGTCCATCAGCGAATGCTATAGGAAAATAATTATAACATTTTAAATATTTTTTAAGCATTACACAATTGAAACCATACTAGATGGCATAACTTCATATTTCTTAAAGTAATCGATAGACAGATTAAAGTGAAATCTTAAATGAAAATACATAGATAAATATTTACAAATACTTTACGGCATTTTTAATGTTAGAAGTAAAATGTCACTAGAAGATGTCCACAAATGTCAAAGGCGAAGTGAGCGCACGTGACATTTGACTGCTTCGAAATGTCAGCGCATAAGCAACAACAAGGACGACTCTTTCTAAGTTCTTCTGAATATATCAAACAACTGTTTCATTATGCATGGCATTTGATGTTTTTGTGCGAGAGTTCTGTCGAAATTATTATAGTTTCAATAGGTCACGAAAAACTTGATTTACTTGACCGCTAACTATAGGCTAGTTAAACAGGAAATGGCAGATTTACATCTTTGATATGTGAAAAATAAACATATTATTATATATTAAATTAAATTATTATCATATTTTACAAGTGACTACATTAGAATCATTAGTATGTATATATCTATAACTTTAATATTAACATTTATTGGCATTACATTATGTTTTTTAGACAAGAAGTTGACATACTTGTTAAATTTGCTAGTATTACATTACGCATGCAGGTGTAAGTTAGCAAAAAATGTAGTCGTAATAGAAGAAAACTGTGTAGTGTAGCTCATACTGTATGTATTTAATTTGAGAAGACCTGTCTAAGTTATTGCTCTCTATTTGTAAATATAATAAAATCCTTTATATAGCTGCTAATTTGTCCTCAAAAATTTGCATCGCATGATTAATGTTTTCGATATATACCTACATTGAAGTAAAAATATAATAACTCATTCAATGCAATAAAAAATACATAACCAAATGACGACTTTGTGAATGTGAACAGGAAATAATTCAACCCTGTTTTCAATGTCGACCGTCTCTTTACTTGCAGATGAATTAAAAGTTCCGTGCACTAGATATAATTATGATTTAAAAGTAACCTCCACGTAAAAATTATGTGTACCTATCAAGTATCCTACTAAATATTTCTTAGACTGTTGTATAACTCTTAGGAAAACGTAATTAATTCTTATTACTTATTTAATTTTCGATAGTAGTAGATATATGAATAAAACATGACGCAATAAAAATAGTTGTCACCACCGGAACGATAAATGAGAACTTGTCCTCTTTGACCCGGATCTGCCACGTGTTTCGGCAGCGATTACATGGACTTGATCTCACGACTTTTCACATCACACAAAATTTCATTTCTTCAATATAAATAAATAAATATATATTTTGTAAAATTTATATGAAATAAAATAGCATAAGTTAATATGGTTCTCAACGATTTACTTACGAATTATATAAATTATAATTAAGCGCGCGCGTTGATGTCTTTTCTATGAATGTCTTGATGCCACATTCTAAATTATATAGTTAGTAGTATTATATAGTTTAGCCTAGCTTACGATGATGTGAACATTAAATTGAATTTTCTTATTATATTTTTAATTTATGCGATTCTTTAAATATAAATAGAATAAATATTATTGCTTTGATGAATACCACAGCCTTGATTTGTGTAAATGCATAGTTATGCTGCGCGGGCGTCGCTACGGCCGTTGGCCTAGCGCGCTGCTTGCATACCGATCAGTCACAAATATGGAATGTTACTTAGATGTTAGGCTTTCCTTGTGTCAATTGTTTTCTATAAAGTTATTATGAAACGGTAAATCAGTAACGGGACGTTATGAAGGATAGCGTTGGAAAAGTGAATGTAAAAAAAATATCATGAATATTATACTGCACAAAGTTCTAGTAAATATTTGTTCGGATTAAACAGAGAAAAAAAATATATAAATCATTTTTTTGTATTGTAAAAGAACGTACACTATTTTAAAAGATTATTGAAATACAAAAACACTGATTGATGAAACACCGCAAATTTTTGGACTTTTTTTATTTAAATACAGCTCCGTATGTAGAAACTTTTAGTTCTTTTAACAGAACTTAAGAACGTGAGAAGTGTAATAATGGGAATATTTACGATACGATGACACATGACACACCGAGTGCTGAATTACTAGACATGTGCGCAATATCTTCTCACGGCTTGTGAAAAATTCGCTATAAACTATTTTTATATTTAGTTCTCACATCTATTACTATATTTCAATTGCATCAGTGCGTATATATAATAGGGCAGATTGACAAACTCAACGAATGGAATTTCACTTTTTTTTTATTTACTTAATGTTATTATAATTAAGAAATACAAATATACATAAATACGATAAAAATAATTTGTTTATTACTTTTGGAAATAATAAGTGCATAACAATAAACATTATATTTACTTATTTTAACTGCCGTATAAGTGGAAAATATTAAAACATTGGCACGTGTTTAAATTAACCTCATGACTTGGCGCAATGAACTTACCTCCCACCGATATTTAATTGACATTTAAAGGTATCCTATCTCTGCATTACATCACGTAATGGATGAGTTTTGTGGAATAAACATTACCGTTTTAACCTTTAACTCACTTAAAGCTAAACCACACTGATTAATATGTAAAATCACAAATAGAAATAGAAAAAATAGGTAATAATTGCCGTAAATCTTTATATTAGTCGGACAAAATTATTAATTCAAATAAGCATTGTTTTGATAATGTTTATTTATAACATCTTGCACTATCATAAAAACATACATACTAAGTACATTGACAATTAATTAAGCATAAAAACAAGTATAATAAATAAACTTAGATGTCTTGACTCTTGACTAGGTCGTTGTGTTGTATAATTACGATTTGTAAGCTATTTAAATGTAAATTTTGCGACTGAAATTGTGCCAAATATTTGACCTTAACTACGCAACTACTTATTAAATGAGTTTTGTAATTTTATATAATCTCCGAATAGACCATAACGATAGATTAAAATTTGATTAGAATATTCATAATAGTATAATAATATTCTACTTAATTAAATACAAGCACCATAAAATAAAAAGTTAAAGCACTGAGCGCGAAGTGTGTGACCTTGACCTTAAAATGAATGGTATTTTTTAAAAAAGCTGTCTTTCGTTTCTGTTATTTTATATATTGATTTTGAAATATTATATGTTTTTACTTTAAGTTTTACTCCCTTTTTGTTTTATTACCCTTTTTTTATCATATCGCAAGTCAAAGTTCGATCAGGTTTATATTGATAACAGAATACTCTATACTTAAAAAATATATTTAAATTACAACATGTGTTTAATGGCACCCGAGTTTGATACTGCAAATATTAACATATGATGAAACGTATTAATATTATATTGACGAAGTATTTTCTAGTATTATCATGAAAGCATTCTCAGCACTTCTCGCGATTACGAGTGGCGCGGGAGTGACGTCAGCAGCGCAACCGCAACGCAACATGGACTGAATGTGAAAGTTCTCCGCAACCGCAGTGCGCACTCGCAGTAAGTGCTAAATATTTACTTTATCAAATACTTGAGTGCTTTCGTAAATTATTTGATTTCAACGCTAATACAACTTATTTTGACTTACTACCCACATTTGAGTTACATTTTTAACGTATGACTTACTTGAGCTGAAAACTAGGACACGTATATTTCATAAGCTTACTACAGTTATATAATGTCTTTATTTAAATTTACTAATTTTGGTAATAAGGATACTACAGCTATTAACATGCGTTCGATAGTTGTATTTATAAAATTGAATCCTTGAAGGTTTGCAGCGCGCTGATTACATTCTTAAGTCGTTTGATGCAAGGAGATCACGTTCTGACTGCATTCAATCGGAAACTTTAAGACACAGTCTATCTCGCGACGGTCATTTCGTGACTTCACTGTTCACTTTTGTGCACTGGATAATGGACGCGCATTATATACTATGATTGCAGATGAGCGGATGTAACCGCGTCACCCGTGACGTCGCGACATAGACGGAATCTGGAGACGTAAGACAAAGGTTAGGACTCACCGCAGGCGAACAAGAGACACGCGACCAGAGGAGCGACACGGGCGTAGCGCGCCATGACGGGATCACAACAGGTCGCTGCGCGGCCGCGGTGCGATTAAATAGTGGCCTCAATCTGCGCCCCGCTCGCCCCTCTCGCCCACAGCGCTTACACTTCTGCCAACACCCTTTGCACTCATCAGCTGTGAATCACCTGCACCTTCGGGTGCATCTTTCACTGCTAGCACTATTGCTACTACGGCTTCTCTCCCTCTTTTTTTTGTTGGAAAACTCGTTCGTGTGTACAACATATAACGTTTGTATATTCAAAGATAACAATTTATGTTTTCTTAATTAAAAACGCTATGCTAATTCAACCTCAATAATTAATTTTTCTTAATAAAAAAAGATTTCTTTAATTAGACGTTTGGGATACCGTAGAGGCCCTACGTATATATTTACAACGTTCATATCAAGTTGGATGTTAAAGATTAAATTTTAAGGGTAGATTATAAAATAGGTAATTAATTGTTGATAAGGATGAAACTGAATATTTAAATTATATAAAAAAAGATAAAGTAATAAGTTCTAAACTGATTAAACGAGTGCATTTTATTAATTCAAGTTCCTATTTATGTTCTTTTTACTAGGCCTTACGTTGTGGTGCAATAATGCGGAAGTGGAAATCTTAGTATCAATTTTATAACATAAGTACCTACATACTTCAAGGAAAAAAATATATTAATGAATTAAATATTTATATTATATGATTTTATATTCATATGTTTTATATTTCAGTAGTAAAAGAGACTGTTGGTGATGAAGACCAGCAAGAAAACTATGACTATGGCAGAAATTTTAAGAATTTAAAACACATTATAGAGAATATAAAAATATTCGTCATGAATGAAATTAAAAATAGTACTTAAATGTTGTTTAAATAAGACTATTTTCATAATACATGTAGAAATTTATTTATAAAGAGTATCAAAGAAATAATTTATGTAAAAAATACTTATAAGTATATAAAGCTTTGTAGAAATATAAGTTTGAAATATTAAGTTACTTATTTATATAGCCTTATATTCATTTTATTCCATTGCTAAAACTATTGGCCAGATAAAACAGATAACGAGTAGGTATAACTTTCACTGACGAATTGATTATAAAGTTTCTTTACATATCTATGCACGTGTACATGTGTCTTACAATTTAAAAGAAACAGAAATACT
>DWNA01002116.1:0-12576 GCA_018249835.1 Heliconius besckei
GCCTACGGGCGGCACAGTATGACCGACGCGAACGGGCAGAAGACGTTGACGGTTTTATAAATTTTCATACATATTCGAACTATTGTTAATTTTTATGTAATTATTTGCTATTTATAATTAATTTAAGCTACACTTTGGTTCTCTTCTTATTTTATTTGATATTGCCCGCTAAAATTATCGTATTTAATAGAGAGAAATATTTAGTTATTTCATAGAAGCGATATCTAAGTACGCACGCACGGAAAACTTTAGGTACTTTTTCTTATATTAAGAAAACCTATCCTTTTAATCCTTTTGTTGGTTCATTTCAATAACTCAGATATTTTTTTCTAATAATATGTCTCTACTTATTATTCTTTTTGATCATTTAAGCTTATATATTTCTTACTAATTCTATTGAAAATTGAAAATAATTTCATGAATATATTTAATAAATATTCTTATTGTTGAAGCAGGCGTAGCCGCGTCCGGGTCCGCTAGTATTTAATAAATAACTTAAAGTCTCGCCTATACGATCATTTGACCTGATTGTTTTAGGGTAGAGATACCAACAACACATATAAGTTGCAACATAATATTGCTTAGTGGTCAGCGGACAGAGTTGCTTCGGCGGAGTCTACTAGGTGCACGTTCAATCCCATCAATGACAGGGAGGGGGCATGACAGGCTCGACAATATACTAATAAGAACAGTCACATTGATCCAAACAAGTCCAAAACTGTCAACTTTATAAGGTGTAAAATCAAAAATCTCTTGTCGCGTTATCATGTTACTCAGTTATCTCTTATCAAATAGATATCTCAAGGCTGTCGTGACGCAGGGGTACAAGAGGGCGGCTATGCCGTGCCGCGACGTTTGTACGTTCGATTCCCACTAGAGTAACGTGATTTATTCACATTACTCTAGTTTTTAGTATTTTCATTTCCCCGCTCGCGCAGCAAAGCAAGAGTGTTGAATTTGGTGGAAGACGGCGGATGAAATTGTCTTAATGCAAACGGAGTGTCACTTACGTGGTGTGCATAGCGTCAATTAATTAAAAAATATATAACCCAAGATCCCAGACCTGCCAGACCTAAGCCAACCAAACCATATATGAAGTTTATTTATTTAATATTAATCAGATAACGCAGTTGCATCTTTATATGACTATACTGTTATAGCTGGTAGACAGATAGATAGATAAAACTCTCTATTGCATACATAGAGGAAATAATACATTTTACAAGAGAAATAGGAATACTGATATAAAAAGAATAAGAGCATATCGCCAAAATCGGCGAGAAGCTTGAGAGCTACCCGTCCGGAACTCACCAGTTTTGGGCGCTCTCAAAGGAGGCACTCAGCAACTTCAGCCAGCCTTCGCTTCCGTCTTTACGCAAGGGGAATGACATCTTGGTCCATACGGCGAAAGAGAAAGCCGATCACCTGGGCGCTCTCTTTGCCTCGAACTCGACTTTGGATGACCAAGGATCAACGCCATCGACCATCCCACGGTGCCAGAGCTCAGTGCCTGAGGTTAAGGTCAGCCAAAAAGCTGTAAGGCGAGCTCTGTCCTCTTTGGACATCCATAAATCGAGCGGGCCAGATAGCATCTCCCTCTTAGTGCTTCGTTCTTGTGCTCCTGAGCTGACACCGGTGCTAACGCGTTTGTTTCGGCACTCTTACTCAGTCGGCGTAGTCCCAGATTCATGGAAGAGCGCTCTTATCCACCCGATCCCGAAGAAGGGCGATGGTTCCGATCCATCTAACTACAGGCCTATTGCCATCACCTCCCTACTCTCAAAAGTCATGGAGAGCATCATCAATAGCCAGCTCTTGGTTTATCTAGAGGATCACCGATTGATTAATGACCGTCAATATGGCTTCCGCCATGGTCGCTCAACCGGTGATCTTCTGGTTTACCTTACCCACCGTTGGGCTGCGGCTGTTAAAAGCAAGGGAGAGGGCCTGGCAGTTAGTTTAAACATGGCGAAGGCCTTTGATCGAGTGTGGCATGGGGCCCTCCTTACTAAACTTCCATCTTATGGGCTTCCCAAGAACTTATGCAGGTGGATCGCCAGCTTTCTCACTGGGCGCAGCATCAAGGTCGCTGTCAACGGTATTTGCTCCAAACATATGCCCGCTGGCGTTCCCCAAGGCTGCGTGCTGTCCCCCACGCTGTTTCTTCTGCATATCAATGGCATGCTGGAGGATTCTAGCATTCATTGCTATGCAGATGATAGCACGGTGAACGCTGTTTACTCCGGCCGCGCAAGTCTTTCTCGGGAAAACGCTGAACAGTGCCGAAATAAACTTGTGTCTTTTGTTGAGGCATCCCTCGAGAATGTCTCCTCATGGGGTGAAAAGAACTTGGTTCAATTTAACCCCCTGAAGACACAGGTTTGCGCGTTAACCACAAAAAAAAACCCATTTATCGTATCACCAGTCTTTCAGAACACTCCCCTTACAGCCGCGCCCAGTATCAGCATATTGGGTCTTAATGTTTCGAGTGACTGCCAGTATCGCGATCATCTGGAAAGCAAGGCCAAGTGGGCCTCGAAGAAACTGGGGGTCATCAATAGAGCGAGATGGTACTTCACGCCAAAACACCGATTGGCCCTATATAGGGCCCAGGTTCGGCCTCATATGGGGTACTGTTCTTATCTCTGGGCTGGTGCACCCCAGTATCCGCTCGACCCATTTGATCGCATACAACGTAGCGCCGTTCGAATCATTAAGGACCCAGTGAGCTGTGAAAGGCTTGACACTTTGGGTCTGCGTAAAGACGTCTCCTCGCTGTGCGTTCTCTATCGCATTTTTCATGGTGAGTGTTCTGAGGAACTGTTCGACCTGTTACCTGCCGCCGAATTTTCCAACCGCACAGTACGTCACAAACTTAAATACCATCCACACCACCTGGATACGTGGCACTCCACTACTGTGCGGTTTCGTAGAAATTTCCTTCCACGCGCCACCGAACTGTGGAATGGCCTACCTACGGCAGTGTTTCCAGGTCGGTACGATATGGGTCCCTTCAAAAAGCGCGTCTATCTCCACCTCAAAGGCCGGCAACGCACCTGTAGCTCTTCTGGCGCTGCACGGGGTCGTGGGCGGCGGTGATCATCATCAGGTGACCCGAACGCTCGTTTGCCTTGTCCTTTTTCCATAAAAAAAAAACAGAGTGAACCAACCTAAATTATTTTTTTAACCTATTACAATCTCACGTGACTTTCCTCCAATATCTTCGGCAAAGTATTCTAAAAGGGCAACAGAGGTCTCCCCGATCTCTCTTATTAATGATCTTGTTTCATAAATCTATTTTGCTGTTCTTTCATCATTGATTGACGTGCTCCAACCAGCTGATTTTAATTTTTCAATAGATAAAAATATATAAGATTCTACAAATATGAATATTATTAGTTTTCGAGAGCTCATTGTGAACTTACGAAGTGCCCTTAGCGTATTGTTTGTAATATGGATATACGACAAAAGGTCCTTTCAATGTGACTCGTACAAAGGGCGTGCGTTATTGAGGACTTTTTTCAATCTAAGTAGCTTTCGATAGACGTACCTACATACATGATCGCGATCAGTAAGGATATTTGGTTCATTTCATCCTAAAATATTAATTTTCGATACGAATATTAGGTACATAATTAACCCACCCCCCAAGTGGGAACGCAAACCACAACCGTCGCATCTTCAGTGACGCGCTCACTTATATTTATTTAGGCTTATCACAAGTGAGCCACAGCGACGTTCACCTTCAAAGGGAACAATTAGGATCGTATGCACGCGTGGACGGAACGCTTGTGGAGGAGGTATTTTAATTAATGTTCGTTTATTATTTATTTTGTTACTGAAAAATGCCTTTCTGTGAACCGTTTCTACGTGATTTGGATATACAAAAATATAATAGAGAATATGCCTTTTAACTCTTCTTTTTCTCTTTTCTTTTGTTAAGTGTACTTTTGTAAGTTGCCTTATAAAATGAAACAACAGTGATATTATGCAATGCACACCATGTATTAGATCGTAGTTTTCCAAACATTATTCAACATTTCCTTCAGTAAATATATGTATGTCGATGTCTATTCTAAGCATTTCGATTTGCTCGACAGATTGTCAATAAACACGTATTATAGTATGGGGCTTTGGTAAATGTCCACCGAAAGGTTGACGTTCAGCCAAAAAACTTTAAAGAAATTCGGTCAAGAGACACTTCCATTACGTTGGCTGAGATGTATTATTCGAACCTACAATTTATCGGAGCTTTCAGGACGGATTAGGTTTCAGAATGAATAAAGAGATGCAAACACTATTGTTTATTTTCACACATCTTCTATATTTTATTGTGACAAAGAAAACTTAGAGTAAGATCTGATTGTTTCCCAGTAGCAAAGGTTGGGATTTTCATGAAGGTAAACTAGCCATAAAAAGTTTACACACTGTATCCAATACATAGGTAGACAGAGAAAAAACAGTAGATTCCCAGTTTAGGAATCTAAAAAGAAGACACTCTATTCCCATTAAGACACTTCCGTTCCCCATTTTCTGCCAAATTATGGAGGTATTGCATCTTGAGTTAAGGAACTCAACGCCGCGCTTTGCATCGTTACCAGAGCGAGAAAATAAAAATATTAAATACCTATTTAATTGGTTCGAGTGGGATTGAACCCACGACCTTATTCCTCGTCACGGAATACAACTTATGATTCTGTCTTCTAGAATTCAATTCAAGTTCGATTGATCGAAAGAGTAAAAATGTACCGACTTTTATTTTAATCTTCCCGTACTTTGTCTTGAAATGCTTCAAACAGACCTCCTATGATACTGAAGAATGAATTAGAGCATTTCCTCTATAATCGCTTGTTTAAAAGCAGTACAGAGTAAGAAGCGCTTAAAATAAGTGGAGCTTCTTGACCTTCTTACATTCAGAGAAATATTGCAGGTTTGATACACAGCTTTTTATAAACGCCCATTATTGTACATCAAGTACACCGTGACTTTCGTTTGAAACGATAAAATAACCTTCATGCCCACAGCTTCATGCTCAGAACATATTATATATACAGAACAGAGGGGGCCCACGGAAAGCGCAACTATCTCCATCATAAAGGCAGGCGACGCGCCTGCAGCTTCTCTGGTGCTGGACGTTGTCGTTAGGAGTCACCATCACCAGTCCATCAGATGACCCATACACTCGTTTACCTTGTCCTCTCCATAAAAAAAAACAAAATTCTCTGTTGCCTACGCACCTTTTAATTTTCGGGTATTTAATAACATGACGTGTTGAAAGTTGCGAACCGGATTAAAGAGTATAACAACATTAATATGATGTTGGTCTTCTTGTTTTTAATTTAAAAAATAATGACCCTGCACCTTGACCCTGACCGTTCGCATCACCCCACTCGATAAAGGAAGAATAACATGGGCTTAGTCTAAGAAACAGTAGCCAACACTTTGATTCAAATTGACTTGGACGGTAACAAGACTGAACTAGTCGGAAATGTGCTAGCATGGTCTTTAGCACGTAAAATAGAAAATCTTTTTTCCTCGTTTCCGTAGGAATTTTAAGAATCCTTTCTTACCTTACCTACTTGCCAAATATCACCTTTCGAAGTCTAGTAGTTTCGTCTGTGCTTTGTATGTCAGTCACTCAGTAACGGATGATTTAACGAAGGATTTATTTAACGAAGAATTTATATAAATCTTTAGATTTAAAAATGTTTATATTAGAGTTCAATCACTATTAAGCATTGGGATCTATCAGGTATTAGGTACATGTAAATTATCGGAAAATAAAGTAAGAGGTGTTAATCACCAAATAGAAACGTGAACGTCAAGAATTATAAAAGAAAAATAGCTGCAGTATCATGTGTGTCAATCTTAATCCATCTTTACAGCGTAAGTCTCGCCCTGACACAGTTACCCCTCAGAGGTCGCAGACGACGTAAATCTACAAATTAAAAGGTTTCAAAGTCATTAGCGAAAAACCTTCCCATTGACATTTTGTAAAAAAATAGAGAGGTCTCGAACATTTCGTTCGTATTTAGGACAAAAAGTAAATTTTAATGTGAAAAATTTTTCAACCATCACAGCTCCAGTCACTGTGCGACGTTCCATTCTACGGCACGTTCGTAGAAACATTGTTCGAAACTAGGTTATTCCTGCCGATCCGCTTGCACCTGTTACTTGGAGTATTATGTAGGGCACGTCTTTAGAATGTCTAAGTTAACGGTAGTGGCGCAGTGGCAGAAGGAAGCCATTTTGGAGGCATTGCGTGTTGGGTGGTGGAACGCAACGCCGCGCTTTGCCTCGACACCAGAGTGAACAAATTAAATATCAATTTAAACAAATATTTCATTTGTTCGAGACTGAACTAAAAGGCTTGTGTTTGTCTTTTTAATTTTTAGGTACTTGAATAATAACAATAACCTTATTTTTTTGTAAGCATCCATTTATTCAAAAGAAACTAGAACTAAAACTATTGTAAATAAAGAATGAATCTTTTGGTCTGACTCATTACAGCACGTTATATGCAATATTATAGTGAACACGGCTGAATACCTGAACTTTCACATTTAAGTACAATGCAAATACCACGCAAACGATTGAAGTGATTTGGATGACATTTCGAGTTTCGCTATAAAAATAATAAAAAAAACGATTATTATCAAGTTAACATGATTTTTGCACGTTTTCATAGATAATAGTACGGAACCCTTCGTGCGCGAGTTCGATTCGCACTTGGCCGTTTTTGGCGTCTCGTGTTATTTGACATATAATATAAGAGGCAAAGAGAATTTAGAGTCAAGACACGCCATTTTCTAACTTCCGTCCGAATTGAGATTGCGTGAGGAGTGGCGGTACTCACCGCGCTTAGACTGTCACCAAGACACGATATTTGACAGCCTATCGGAAATTATTGGAAACTTACATACAGAGGCGAGTATAGAAATTTCTACTATGAAAGTTCCTCATATTATAATAGAAATTATATATTATCGGGTTATTTTTTATGTTCACGCATTTACAACGTTATTATATAGGCGGCATAAAGAATAATAACGAGTCACTTATGGGCGTAAGAAAAGGGGTCCGTGCCCACTCCAGAATAATCTGATTAGAAAGCCTAGCTTAGATTTTTTACTAAGAAAAATGTAAATCTGAAAAACAAAAACTTTAACGCAAAGTTATCAGATCATAGTTAAAATTAAGGTCTGCTTGTAACCTGATAAGTATCTTGACTGATCTCCATTCTCTTCCCATTTGGAAACTTAGCATTTAAAATTTCTAAGTTCAACTTTCTCACTAACTACATCACGATAGCCTTTAAACGTACATTTTACTTCGAATGGTATCAATTAATTTCATGAAAGTTTAATCTATAGATATTTCACAAAAAAAATATCCTTTCACATTTTGTGACAACGAAGCTCTCACTGAACATTGATCCTTTACAATTTGATTACGTCCATACATAAAGCCGACGGAACAAAGTTTTCATATAAAACAATCAGGCGAGACGCAGAAATTTTGTCGAGCTCCTCCTCCTTCCCTCCCTCCCTCCACCAAATGACGAAAACACTTATGTATTTAGATTTGACTGTTCTGGAGATGACGGGTGCTTTATTGTATTTGTTATCTTTACATTGGTATAACAAAGGGCCTGTCCAGATGAAGCAGTTTTGTGTGATACCCACTAGAATTTTAAAGACGTTGTGCCCTTATTGATGGTTGTGGCACGGCGGTAACTTCCGAAAGTCAACACACAGGTGACTCGTAAATTGGGCAGAAAGCTGGGAACGGAGTGTCTTTACACTAGGTTTCCTATATCTACCGATTAACAGGTTTGAATTAAAAGATGTCTTCATAATTAGTTAAAAAAAAACAAGTTTATTTTAAAGTAGTCCATTAATTAAAATAATACGCGTCGAGCGACGAAGTTTATATCAGAAATGAAAAAAGGAAGCTACATTTTATGTATTATTAATAGAATTTTTGCAGCGAGCAGAGAGCTCTTCGCGCAAGTGGTTCACGTTTCGTGGAGAACGCACGTCTTTTGCCGGTATTCAATTTGAATGTGCCTAACTAACTCTATTCATTTTGCTCTAAATTTTAATGGGTTTTTTTGTTTCCCACTGTATCCCGCGGGTATAGGTTAAGACACTTAGTCTCTCATGCATTCCGGGGAAAGTCTATATTTAAATTATTTTCAATTCTCGGCTCCAGTTGATAAAACGTGGCGAGTAGTTCTGCCACACTATGTTTTGAAAATAAAGCGGCACACGGGGGACGGAGCCCCTTAACACAAGTTTTTATTAATTATAGTCATCAGTCGCCATGCAGTATTTTCTAGAATGATCAAGATAAAATATCGTTCGGTCCCAAACCGCTATCAAACAAACAACATCTGCGTAAACTGGAAGCGGACCGCCGGCGCCGAGTAATTTGTCACCGGCAACAATATTTATGAAGTTGGGATTGAGGCTTACCATTTAATATCTATTACCGCATAATGAAAGGTAATATGGAGGATTGTCGTGGCCTATTAGATCAATTATAAAAAGATATGGCTCAAAATTAGTAAAATACTAAATATGAGGTTAAAAATTTACAACTAGGCTTTCAGTGTTATTTAGTAGGTCGTGTGAACGTGGACGTTATTTCCACGGATATGTAAAGATGGTAACGAGTAATAGTACCATCCACGCGAATTGTAGCCCGTTTCTTAGTCCACGAACACAATTTCGGAAAATCCTGTGTTACTGCTCCATTATACTGTCTTAGGACATTTCAGCATTCTACGCCGCGTACCGGCTGTGCTTTGTCTGTCACTTAACGGAGACCTAACGGAAGAGATGTATATATAAAATAGATTGTAGCTTATTTTCATTATTCTAATCATTCTAGCAAACGACAAAGGAAACTTCATGTTCAGCTTTTAAGAAAAAACTTTCAAAGAATATAAAAAGTCCACTTTAAAAATTACAGAACACGTCTAAGAGAAATTAAAAAGTGTTATTATTTTTTTGCGTTTTTAGCTGACGCTGTATTGTATAATTAGCAAAGTAGGCAAAGGGAACCTGGGAACATAGTGTAAGTTAACACTCCGTTTCCCACGTTTCATTGGCGTCGTACCAAAGCTAAAAAATAAAAATATTCTTTTCCTTGAGTTCCTTGAGAGGGGACCTAACCAACCGTCGCTCTTACTGTATACTTGTCAGTGTTTTACTTGTTAGTCATGAATTTGACTTGAAATACAAGTTTTGAAGTATAAAAGTTCTAAAATGCTCTAAAACTAGCAACGTTCGAGTTGGCAATACTAGTGAGTACTGAATAGGCAGTGGAGGGCACCTGAGGGAGCCGAGTGTGGAGTGTGGACGCCGCTAAGTCTTTGTTTAGGACCACTTGGAGCATTTTCCAGTAATGCAAGAAAATTTTCCAATCTGTTACCCATCGTTTTACAATTTTTTTATTATTTATCAGCTTTTCTTTAATATGTACTATGTTACTCTAGACTGACTGACTGACTGGTGAATCAATTTTAGTAAATCATTATATTTTTTCAAGTTTACGCTGTATCCCGCATAAAGCAGGGCAGACAGATAGAATCTGGTATCAAAACTTCATTGAACCAAGAACATGAAAATATAGTGTTTAATCAATTATCCGAAAATATAGGTATGTATCTATTCACCTGACCGCAACCAAGTGAGGCGAAGCAACTGGACTTAACAAGTTGAAATTCGTCACATAGGTAAGGGGGAATAGGGGAACAGGAAACGGCGATACTGCTGCCGTGCTATATGCAGAATACAGCGTGAAGTAATAAATAATAACCATGTAGATACAATTGTACTACACTACGCAGAAGTGCAGGCCTTTCATTGTTTCATGTTTATTAGTTCCATTGTTGCACATGCAAAGTATAAAATACTTTTATTTATTTATTTTTAGAATTATATTTTGATTTTAAATGTTTTTGCCATACGAAAAATACTTTGATAAATGTAGTAAATGTAGTCTGTCTTTCATGTCTTGTGGTCGTCGTGATGCAGCGGCACGACGTCTGACTGTAAAGGCGACGGTTGTGGATTTAATTTAGAACTGGGAAGAATGGATTATTTTCATTTCCTAGCTCTGGTAACAACATAAAACGCGGCATTGGAATATATCTAGTATAATGAGGAACTGGTTTTCCCAGCACTCAATTTTACAGAAGCTGGAGAGTGGATATTAGTGATAAAAAAGACTCATTGCCTTTCTCACCTAGGATAAAGAAAAAATGCTTTTGAAATTACGTTTATATTATATTTTTAAGGAAATATTAAAAATGGCATACGTTTATTAGCAAAATAATTATTAAGATTTTAACCTTGTTTGTACAGGTAGCTGTAGGAAGCAAAGATAGTTAACGAAAACCGTGCGTGTGGATGGATACGAGCGCACTTATCACAGATAACGAAATTAGATTAGATAGAAACAATCTCAATTGCACAAATCTTAATTTCATCAAGTTCAATGTCATTAAAACGTTTAAAATTTACAGCTACCCATTAATTGATCTAACATGTCGATACAAACAAAGGGAGTCAGAGAATTTTCAGTCAGAAAATGGTATAAATTATAACAAAGAACTTACCTGTTTCACAATCAATCTGGCGACACGAGGGCTCGCAAAGGTGACGAAGCCGTAGCACTTGGAGACACCTGCCCTGTCATAGATGACCCTCGCCGCAGTCACCGTGGCGAAGCCCGAGAAAAACTTCCACAGGTCCTCATCAGTAGTGGTCAATGAGAATCCTCCGACAAAAATTCTGTTATGTATAACTGTTCCGAATTTAGGAGCATCAGACGGTGGGAGGGTATCATCAGTTTCGTCTTCAGGAGAGTTGAGCAGTGCCTTCAGCTTCTCATGTGGATCGGTACTCTTTCTATTGTTCGCCGCGTTCTCCTCGACCATGTGTGCACAGCTCGCAGACTCGCTACGTATATAACGTTTTACACTAGCTTCCATGTTTCAGTTTCTAATTTAACATGTTCCCTTGTTTACTACACTAAAAAAACTCTAGCGACAACTAAACGGGCACTAATTTAGTCGACTCGGCGTGTACTGGCTGTTAGGATATCGATTTTGAGTGTATTATAGGTAGGTTTGTCACGCGTTGCGCGGCACCTCGCGTCGGCACTGACGCTGCTCGATCCCAACTGAAGGTGTTATTTAGAATTTATAAGATAAGGTTGTGTGTTTTAAATTTTAATGATACGCACTAAAAATAGTGTTTGAGCTATTGTCGACAGCTATTTTTACTGGTCGAGGCAAGTAGGTCATCAGATCTCGGCTGGATGGGTTCTTGTCGCGGTGTTTAGAGGCGGTTTATTGGTGATAGATGGCGCTATCTCTTAGGAGAATAAACTTGATTTTTTTTTTGTTATTTGATTAATACTATATTTAGCCATATAGCTGAATAGTAAAGAAAAATTAAGCAAATAACTTACATATACTTTAATTTAAAGTCAATTAGCGATTTTATTACACTCTATTATTGTCGTTATAAACTTTTCCTGGAGTTTCTTACACTTATTGAAAAACTTGGTTTTTGTGAGGGTAATATTATGTAGGTGCAAACATTAGAAATTTACCTGTTTCTTATTAAGGTATTATTAAAAGTAAATTTTAAAACTATGTGTATAGTTATATTTATGTATTTTAAAATTATCACGGTTTACTTTTTTAATTACTTTCAATTTATAAAATATCATGTCATATTCATATAGCACAAATTATAATTTTTAATTGAAACTTAGTTGTAAATATTTTTTTAAGTATTGAAGTTATGATAATTTTATTTATTTTTAAGTAAATTAATTATCTTATATTCTATAAGATATCACATATTCGATTTTATTATTTATTAAAATAATAAATGTCAATAAAATCTAGTGGATATTTAAAAACAAAACGTTTTTATTGAATTTGATTCTTGAATGTTGTCAGCTATTGGTGAGTTCAGTCGTGGCGCGGTGCCCCCGCAAATAGTAACTGTAAACGTGACTGGTGGTGGGTTCGATTCCCTCTCGAGGAAATTAAATTGTACTTAATTTCATATTTCCATTTCTTCGCTGTGGTGTCGAGCAAAGCGCGGCGTTTAGTTCCACTACTCAACACGCATTGTCTCTAGAATTAGGCGGAAAGTGGGGTACATAATGTATTAACACTTGGTTCGCTCTGCCTAACCTGCTGCGTGCAGGATACAGCGTGAAGCTGAGTGATGTGTATTTTAGAAAATATCTTCAAGACAAACAGTTTGTCGCAAAATTTGATCTTTTTTATTTATTTCAAATTATTATAAAAAAATTATATTTATATGAACAAAGATTATGCATTATTATGAAACAAAGAACAAAAACTATGAATAATTTTGTAATGTAAAAACAAACACATTATTTCAGTACAAAATTATAGATGTTTTTGATATTTTAAGTTCTTTTAAATATAGTATAGATATCGCCTTTGATAAGCAACTAAGTATAGTATTTTAATACAAAAATCTTTAAATATAAGTATAAGTAATATCGTTCCTTGTCTTT
>DWNA01002117.1:0-12572 GCA_018249835.1 Heliconius besckei
GTTACATCTATTAAAAAGGTTGCAATATCTCAAGTAGTATCTGACACTTACTGTTTCAATGAATTTGTAAATAATGTGATAAGTTTTTTGTTTACAACAATAAACTACCGATTTCCGCTATAGCATTTCTCAGTATTTTTTTTGTTTCACGCTGTATCTCGTATATAGCGGTTTGAATGAAGACATTCCGTTTCCCTTTAAAGGTTTAAAAGTTTTCTAGACATTGCACATTGATATTTATACCCACTAAGTGGGTATCAGACATAACCGTAGGACTTACACTTACTTACTACTTACTTAGCCGTTGTGCCGACTGTCTCGATTGGAATATAATTTAAATAAAACGGGAAAGTACTCGCTTGTACCCAAAGGCAATTTGTGGCAAAGTTGAAAAGAAAAACTAATCATTTCAGGGCCTTTTACTTTATATTTGGGGTAAAAGTGAAGTCAGAGATAGGTGCTGGCACAGACATATGAAATACAAGAAGTATCCTGCTTACTAAAAAAACATCTTTTTCCGCAATTATAAACGGACGCGTCAATTAAATATGTATTTATATATGCGTAGGTACTAGGTACATATATAGATTAAATCAAAACAAAATACGAATATACGATAAAGTGTATGAAATATTTCAATTCCAGATGCAATCGCTATGTTACATATGAATCGCATATCGAGATTGATATTCCGTGACAGACAGCCAATTGCAATTTGACAGACGGATTTTTTAATCTCAACCAATATTGGATCAATTTTCAATTTGAACTCTTAGTTCTTGAGGTTAGAGCGTCCAGCCTAACAAACTCTAGCTTTATAACATTAGTTAATATGTGTATTAGAGTTAATTCAAAAATTCTGTACACAGACCGGGCTAAAACCGAGCGGAATACTAGTTAAAGATATTATAGCGATTGCAATATTTGAAGTGGTAAAGGAATTATCTGACACTACTTGCTTCAATGAATTTGTAAATAATGTGATAAGCCTTTCTTTTGTTTATAACTAAACCAATTTCGCTTTGGCACTTTCTAGGTCACTAGTGGACCCGGACGCGGACGCATGCTTGAATTATAAGAATATTTATTAAATATATTTATGAAATTATTTTCAGTGTTCAATAGAATTAGTAAGAAAATATAAGCCTAAATAATCAAAAAGAATAATAAATACAGACATATTATTAGAAAAAATATCTGAGTTACTCAAATGAATCAACAAAAGAAGTAAAAGTAACTAAAGGATATTCTTAATATTAGAAAAAGTATCTAAAGTTTTCCATGCGTGCGTGTATACTCCTAGATATCGACTCTATGATATAACAATACATTTCTCTATATTAAATAGGATATTTTTGCGAGCAATATCAAATAAAATAAGAAGAGGACCAAAGTGTATTTAAAAAAATAAATAAACAGCAAATAATTATATAAAAATTAACAATAGTTCGAAAATGTATAAAAATTTACAAAGTCATTCATATTCCCGTTTGCGTCGGTCATACTATACAACTCGTAGGCTAGGTCATTCCGAATCAATGACATCTCCTTAATTATTTATTAGAATGTTATACAGTAAACTATAATTTCAATCTAGATGAAATGCTAAAAGTGACTATTATATTTATTTTCATAAGGATGAATATCAAATTATAGAAATCATCTAATTTTTGTTAATGTATACAAATCTATATCGGCGCGCGACATGTATGCGTTAAGCAAGCTCATTTTGGGTGACGTTTTCTTAAAACAACAAACTTTGCAAGCCATTGCTTAGCAACGAGTAGTGAATTGTTATTAACATGGCGGAATAAATTGCATGTCAAATTAATTATTTTTATATATTGGTATATATCGAAAATATTACAAATATGAGAAAACAAAGTATCCTATGTTCATCCCGAGACCCTCGAGTATCTCTATATGAGTATTTTATCACAATTAAATTAGCGGTTTGACCCTGATTGCGTAAAAGACGGAACGACAGACAGACAGACAGACAGAGTTACTTTCGAATTTATAATATAGGTATGGATGGATTAAATCAAAACAAGAGATGAATGTACGATAAGGTGAATGAAACACTTCAATCGCGGATGCAATCAATATGTTATATAATAATGACGCCATCAAGATTGCCGATGTTGCGCAGGGGCATAAGGGTGTCAATAAATTATTTTTCATTAACATTTTAACATCAAGGCAATGGCCCGGCGTTGAGGTCCGCAACTCAACACGCAATGTTGCGACTTCAAATATCATTCGGGAAAATGAAATACGTATTTAATATTTTCACTTCCTCGCTATGGTAAATGGAAAATGGGGAACGGAACGTAGTCTTAATGGGCACGGACCACTGCCTATCCTACTATATGTAGGACACAACGTGAAGATGTACAAAAGGCTCAGTCTGCTCCGCTGCCTTTCATCTGATACTTCACTTGAACTAGCGGCTTTAATATCAATTTTTCCCCCTTTGAAGTCTATTATTTTTTAAGGTTTAACAACAAATGTATAGTTTTCAATTTTTTTCTTTAACTTGTACTATATGTAAATGCAGCTAGCATTTACAGGTGAGTTTCACTGCTAGCGTCCAATTATATAAATGTTTATATATATTGACCTTAATATAATAACACTTTAGTTAGATAGTTAATTATTTCAACTATTACGATATTAACACTCTCAAGAGACATCACAGTTTTAAGGTTAATGAGACATACAATTTGTATATGGGTTTTCAATCAAATGTGGAAAGTAAATTGATTTATATAGAATGATGAGGAATTATGTTATATATATATATATATATATGTGACTGTAAAAGCGACAGGTGTTAAACTAAAATAATTAAAGAAAATTTCTATAATCTTGAAGTCGGTGTCAAACTAATGCAACAACAACCTTACTACAATATCTAATTACTAAGCCTTTTTGTTTTACTTGGCACCGACATCTAAATAAAAAAATTGTCTTTAATTATTTTTGTTTAACAAAATTAAACTGTCAATTAAATTTATTTTTTCCTTTTTACTTTAGAAGTCGGTTTGTTTTTTGTTAAAAAATAATTTATTTTTATTCTCTCAACTACTTAGTACTTTTTGTTGTTATTAATATTATTAGATATTAGACCAGCTTATATTTAACGATTATGAACTTTTGTATTAAATAATAAAATAAACAGGTTTTTATCTCAATATTAATGGTCTCGAAAATATTCTTATTACGTGCTAAATATTTAACTCATTTTACTTATAAGCGTTGTGGGACTTGTAGATTTGATTCGTATTCTATGGAATAAATTGTTTATATTTCATTGCTAAGATTAAGAGCGGCGTTAAGTTCCGCCACTCAGCACAGAATGTCTAGAAATGTAGAAGCTCGTGCCTTATAGACTAATTCAAATAACTTCAAATTTAATCAAACATATTTTATCCATTTATGTGATATTTTTTGAAAGTATTGTATTTAAATGCTTTATTGTGTATTGCATTTGGCAGTGACCCTGGCATTGAAGTTAGTCGCTTCATTAAATATTGAACTGGTTGAAATCATTTAGTTGCATAAATAGTTTATTTTGAAGCCGCCGCGTAATGTCTGGCTTTAAAAGCGACGATTGTGGATAGTGGGTTCGATTCTCAATTAGGCGACTGAAATTATTTTCATTTGACTGATTTAGACTGCACAATCGCACAAACAAACCGACAACCAAATAAAAACTAAATAAAAAAAAAGGAAAATCATTGTTTTGGGTACTATTACTTCTTTATTGATATTTTTTAAAGTTTAAATTAGATTCAATTTTATTATATGTCTCTATCTATAAGTAGATTTAACGTTTAACAATTTTCTCAAGATTACAAGATGTCAAATGCTAAATTTAAAAGATGAAGTTGGTCACAATATAAATAAGAAATAACAATGTGTGGCCTTCATACCTTAGTTTACTTAAATAAATAATTACAGAACGCACTCTAGCGTGCGACACTATGAAAATTAAGATATAAAATATGAATTTGAATTGTAAACGGTCTCCCTTAAAATTTTAAAACTTAGTTTATTTTATTTTTTATTATTTATACAGAGTGTCCCAGGAGTCAACGATAAAACGAAAACAGGTGATAGACCAAGTCGTGACAGTTATGAGAAAAATATAAAAAAAAATCTGTGTCATGTATTTTTCATATTATATTGATTTAAAAAAATATCGGAAAAACCGACACCCTGTGATGATTTTTCAAGTCCTAAGACTACAAATATTACTCTTTTTTCATTTTTTTCCTGTAATGTAATCATGAGTAACCCTTCTGTGAATTACAGTTTAAGATTGAAACATATCTGCATCGGTTTTCAATAAAATGCCGTGTTTTTGCCAAACATTAAATTCAAAATATTTAGTACACCCAACTTTAACTGACTGTACTATACAAAAAATGTACTACACTGTTTTTGCAAGTAGCTTTAAAAGTCGGCGCATTTAATCTGGATTCCGAAATGGTACGATGCTGGATTACTTCTTTGTTGAAGAGAGAAAAATCTAAATACACGATAATCGGGATGACGTTCAACGTTTTGGTATCTTTACCGATACATTCTAGCTGCAGCATTTGCGTTACATAACCACTCTCCATGAATGAAATGCATATTGGCAATGTGTCAAAGACCGAGTATATGGTCTGCGAGAGCCCGGACTCGAGCACTATCCTTATAAGTCCTGGGCCAGCCCCTAAGTCGGAAAAGGTTTGGACGGTATCCTGCGATCACAGACCACACCAGTGACCTCCCGCCACTTACTCCAGGCTACGCTTATCCGACCATGGAGATCGTGATCGAAGCTTCCAGACTCGTGCATGACGGATCTAATATACCTGAACTTTTTCGACTTCGTTTTATCGTTGACTCCTGGGACAGGTATATGTATATGGCCAACGTAAAGTGTTCAGACACCTACTGATTTTGATTTATTTCCCTGACCCCATTTAGGGGCAACGAGTTACGTTATTGTAGGGACTCTAGCAAGACAAAGCCCGGCGTTAAGCTTCGTCCCTCAAAACGTAATAGCCTTATATCCACAAAAGAACCAATAAATAAAATACAAAAAATGGCAACAAGAATGTTGCCGTATTTAAACCCGCATCGTCTTATCTAACTTATAGCTATAAATATTTCCTAAGTACATTTTACAACTAAAATTGTAACAACTGTATGAAAATTTTAAATTCAGTGAATAAAGTTCACCTAGGTAGACGCCAGTCGTGGCACGACTCGACTGTAAACGCAACAGAATGGGTTCGATTCCCACTTTCTCACTCTGGTAAAACGTTAAAGCGCGGCGTTGATGTTCGCCAATGCCCCCAGAATTCGATGGAGAGTGGGGAACGGAAGTGTTTTAATAAAAACGAAGTGTCTTTACACCAAGTTCCCGGGTTCTCTGCGTGATACAGCGTGGAGCAAAAAATTATATTACTTGTTAATAATATATTTTACAAACTAAATTGCATTCAAATATTCATTCTTTACATAGTACGAATTTGTTTCTTACTTAAATATATATAATTATAGAATGGAGTTTAAGGGAAAATTCTTACTATAGGATCACATTTCGTTGGCAGTTCTTATATGAGAAACAATGAGAGTATTTATACTAAAGTTCCGGTGCAACGAAGCATTCGTTCTCGGTCCGATCTCATATTCTTAAATATGAGATCGGACCGAGAACGAATCGTGATTATGTATTGGGAATCGTCCCTAATTCGGGCTTCCCATTATTGATTCCCATCAAGATAGAACTATTTAAGAGTAAAGTTCTTTATTCAAACGGTAAAGAACTTAATAACTAAATAGCCACGTGATTTACGTTTTATAAAGCTAGTTTAATATAAATTAATAAATTTCTTACAAAAGTGTATAAAGTACCTAAAGAACCTAACACTCGAGTCATATTACATAAATACTGATACTATGTTTTGAATACACACGTGAATTCGATCGCTGTATACTAGGGTGACTATTTTGTAAGCACTAGATCATCATTAGAAAATTAAAATTTTCGAAATTAAACATCGTTTACATTTAATATATGTCTATTATTTATAGAAATATCCTTGAAATGACGATTATAATTGTTTTTTTTAACCGACTTCTGTAAGAAAAGGAGGTTATCAATTCGCCTGTATTTTTTTTATATTTTAGGTACGTACTTATATAGAGGTACCAAAAAAATTTTTTTTTTCCAAAGACGTAGGACAGACGTGAATTAATTAGTTTATAGATATATTAGTATACATATTAGTTGAGAAACCTGGCCTTTGAAGTTTGACAGTTTGACATATAAGAATTTTTGAAAGAAGAAATACATATAAAGCTTCAATTTGTCAATAATAATAGTCTGTTAAAAATGTGTAATGTTACAATTTTTTATAGCAAATCTTACAAGGAAAACCAAAATATATTACTAGTGGCCAATAAAATAATTAACATGAGAATACACCCTATATTTGTTCAGCGTTATCAAAAGCAAAGTTAAGGAGCGCCCGATACCCAGTGGCTGTGTAGATAACGTTAGCACGATAGATACTATCTATCTATTAGTATTTAGTGCGTTTCGAGTGATGTGATAATAATTACCGTATGTAAAGTACTCGTATACTGAGCGTGACAATTAATGCGTGGAGTTAAGTCTAATTGGTTGTAATTGTGTTTTGGAAAAATGACGGAAGACACGAAGCCGTTGATGTTGTAAGTTTTTTTTTTATTTCACGCTGTATCCCGCATCCCTTCTTTCCCTATCCCTACTTTCCCTACTTTCACGCCAATTTTCTAGACATTGCGTGTTGAGTGACGGAACATTATGCCGCGTTTTGCTTTGTAACTAAAGCGAGGAACCACATCCGTAGCGATTACATGTAGTAGGTACGTTTTACTACTGCACCATGGTGGCTTCAGTTTTTTTAAAGAGATAATATAATGTTAAGACACTCCGTTGTAAACCTTTCGTTTACTTATTCTAGTGACGTGGTGTATTCAGTGGCAGTACTCAACGCACGGCTTAGATAAATAAGATGTGGTTTTTTGAAAAAAAATTCTAATGCAAATATTTCATAGAGTGGAAATCGAACATATAAGTACGCCACGATAACGTAAAATTTGCGAGTTGAATACTACTGTCGTTTTAGTTATGTACGCGTGGTTTTGAATGCCTGTTGCATTGTGAATGTAGCTAAATTTTTTAGGGTCCCGTGCCCGAAAGGTAAAAAGGGTCCCTTTTTAGCCTTAAGGCACAAACAAGCATATCTCTCCGCTATCCTCCATAGCATATTATTAATAATGAGGATCGTGATTTAAGCCAAATTATAGATAAATAATATTTTTAGCCTATAACTGACCTCTCTTTAATCATAGAAATCATATTTGTTTAAGGCCTCTTCATCCATCCGTTTATATCTAATCCATTAACAGTATTTTTTATTATTTCGATAACACACTGACACATATAGACTGTCACGCTCAATCAAGTACTATTGTTGTTTTCCTAAAAGGAAATACGTAAAACTGACATTACGTACTTACAATATATTAAGTAATGTCAGTCTAATGTCCTATCCCTCACAGGCTCACACATATTTTACAATGAATGAAATATTTAATATTTTCATTTCTCCCTGGTAACGAGGCAAAGCGCGCCGTTGTGCTCCACCACTCAACACCTCGAGAATTCAGTAGGAAGTGTGGAACGGAGGTGTCTTAATGGGAACGGAATGTCTTAACACTAGGTTCCCTGATTGCCTCTGCCTATCTGCTCTGCGGGGTACAGCGGGAAGCTAAACAAAAGAAAATAATAGTCCCTACAGTCCAGTGTAATACAATACTGTTGTCGGCCTCGGGAGAGCAGTGACTTTTTTTCCACCTAAGAAAATTAAAGTGAAATAAATGCTCCTATATATGTACATGTATGCGAGTGTAGTTGTTATTCTCCCATTTATATCAATTCTAATCTAGATTTCCGTTTGAAACGTGAGACATAGATAAGAAATGGAATAAAAACTTAATATATCTATATATATAATTTTTAAGATTCTTGTGGTATTCTCTCTATAGCGGGTTAGGTAGATACTCCTATTTTTGGCCTAATTAAAAAAAATCTTAACGCCCTGACATTGACTCGTAGTACCAAAGCAGGTCTGTGTACTTGTGATAAAAATTGTTCTCATTTCCCCCCTCTGGCATGATATAGAGTGGAGTTTCGACCGACTTTCCGAATTTGAATGAAAAGTGGAGAGAAGAGTGTCTTTGCACTAGGTTTCCTCTGCCTACCTGCTTGTCTACTTGCCTGTATAAAGCGTGAAGCTAATTGATAAGTTGCAACGTGCCAAAACTGCATACGATGGTTCTGAATTCAAGTCCAACTCAGTGACATGTTGGTATTCCCGGTAAAGCATAAAAATAGAGTCCAAAACTGAGTAAATACCAGATATTTTCTGGAGACAGTTAAAAATATATTAAGTTTAGTAAATATAAGTAGAAAATTATACATGCTAGTTGCCTAGGTACTAAAGTAATTTGACCTAAGATACTGGCGGTTTGTCATTATGATTATATCATTAAAGCAATCGTACAATTTCCACTATTATATTAATTAGTGTTCATTAATTAGTTGTAATATAAAATATCTTAATGTTATCCTCTAAGAGTCATTTGCAATCTACGAGTATAAATGCAACCTATAATTTTAAAAGGTCGTATAAATAACAGAGTTCGTAGGTTTTACTGTAGGTCTAGAGGTTCAGCTCAAATGTATTTCACCTTCTTGAAGTTACTTTGGTTACACAAACAATCCATCCCATCCCATCTTTTATCAACATTGTGTCGTAAAATTGGGGAGAAGTGGGGAACATCCTTATAAAAAAATAAAAAACTGTTCATCAAGTCTGACAATGACAGACCGATTGCGTTATTTAACTCGATGTCGCTTTTTTACAAGCTAAATGACAAATAATTAATTGCCCCAAACTTAGATTCGAATCCACAATCATCGTAAACTGACAATATATTTTCCTTGAATATGTGTGCTAGTGCGTAGGTCAATAAACCTAAACCCCATATATCTATACAGCAGTGCTATAATTTCATACTATTATCGCGATAATGTACTGATAAGATTGAAATATGTATGTTATTGAATACTATGTAAAAATATTTTAGTTTTTGGTGTGTTTGTGTACTTTTTTCTAGCTTCTCGCTGTATTTCGCAGATAGCGTGGTAGGCAGAGGGAACCTGGGAACCTGTACCACCGTTTACCATTTTCCGCTTAATTTTTGTGGCATTGCATATTGAGTGCCGGAACTCATCGCATCACTTTGTCTCATTACCAGAACGGAGGAATGAAAATGTTAAATATTTCATTTTCCAGAGTGGGAATCGAACCCATAACAACCTGTCGGGCAGCTAAAGTCGACACGTGTGCCTGGTGCACGACTGGTGTCATGTTTTTTTATATTTAATCAAATTATAATATACAAGTTGTTGCTCGCAACTTAGTTTATGAGGGCTATAAAATAAAAAAAAATAAAATTTACCGTTTCCATGTTAATTTCGATAAATTCTCCCTTTTAACCGACTTCTGTAAGAAAAGGAGGTTATCAATTCGACTGTATTTTTATATCTTCTTTACACTTTCCTAGGGACATCAAAAAAAAAGTTTGAATTCAACTAAACTACTGAACTAAAATATATTTGTCAATGATAAAAAAAATCTCTTATCTGATATTTAACTCGTAAACAATATACAAAGAAATCATTATAATGATGACTTTACCTAAGTATGAGGAGTTCGGGGATAATTGGCTCGCTTATTAACCGTATAAAATATAGCTTTTTATCGTTTTGAGAAACTCCGTTAATCCACAATCTCCTCTGCGTAAAATAATACAGATAATATTGTAATTTATTACGTTAATCGATAATTCTTTTAGTAAATCCTGACTTTGGATAAGGCCTTCAAATATAAGCTGTTATTACAATATCACAATGTCATCATTGATACATTAAAACGTGTAATACAACTGTTTGTATACCGCCATGAGTAAATTGCTTTAAATTCTCATTTTCATGGTAATAAGAAAATTTACCATAAATAGAACAATCATGGTAAACGCTTATTTATCCACATTATTTTGTAACAATAGTATCAGTGTAGTACTAGCTATTCCGTATAGCTCCTCATCTTTTACATTGAATCTAAAAAAAAAATCAAAATAAATCAGCTTCACGCTGTATTCCGCACACAACAGGATACGCAGAGGGAACGTAGTGTTAAGACACTCTGTTCTATACTTTCCGCCGAAATATTTTGGTGGCAGAGCGAAGAGATGAAAATATTAATAAATAATTGGGGGATCAACCCCACAACCGTCGCGCTACAGTCACACGTTATAAAGTTTCATTTAAAAACAAACACTCCGTTCTCTGCTCTCTTTCTGAGACATTGCATGGTGAAATGAAATTAAGTCCAACAAACATTCCCCGAGTGGGAATCGAACCCACTATCGAATTTACAGTGGGATATTGTCTCAATGCGCTACGAAAGGCTAAAAAAAACATTAATTGTATTATTTAATTTCCGTTTAGATATAAAGATGGCAAAACAACATACGGCACAGACAGTCCAGCAAGAGGCCGCCGTGTCATATTTTGTGTACACGGCAACCCGTCGACCGGCTGCTGCGCGGTCATCGAGACCAGCGCGGACGGAGATGATGGAGAAAGAAGGAACGGTAGCATTAGCGAAGCTGAAAGTAAGTGTTGCAGTGTTATATAAGTATGTATTTATTTGTTATTTAAATACATGATTTTGATGATTAAAGTCTTTTATTTTTAAGGTCTTAATTATTACTTATCATTGTGAAAAATCTTACAGATTAAAAAACAAAGATTATAAAATACAATTTAAATTCAAAAGAAACAATATTATGTATAATATAACTCATTTTATTGTATTTAATTTTAAATCCTTTTGTTTAATCCTCAGTTTTGTTCAATTCTTCTTTTTTTCAGGACATTGTCATAGATCAAGAAACGAAGAAATAGACAAGAGAGCGCGAAGAAAACTTATTATAGCTAGTATATTATGTGTAATATTTATGATAGGAGAGATTGTTGGTAAGTTTCCGTTGTTGGTAAAACTTTTTCTTATTTAGAACTTGGGAGAATTATACCTTTAAGCAGCTTCATATTTTTTGCCGCAGCTGGTTAGGCAAAGGAAATTTAGATTTGAGACATTCCGATTCTCACTTTTCACAAAGTTTTCGAAACATTGCGTATAATAATTCACTGTAGTTGTTGCATTGTATTGCATTCAATGTTAAAAAAATGGAAATATAAACATAAATAAATATTTCACTTCCGCGAGTGGGGAAGTGGGGAAGAAGGAAGAGATCTTCATAATATTTTTTATATTATATTGAGTTACTTTTTCTTTTCAGGTGGTTACTTATCAAACAGTTTAGCGATAGCAACAGATGCTGCACATCTCTTAACGGACTTTGCCAGTTTTATGATATCCCTATTCTCGCTATGGGTTGCAAGCAGACCTGCTACTAGGAGGTAACTCTAGTCTAGTAATAGTAAAAAGACTTTAGTGTTATATTTTTTAATTAAAATAAAAGAAAAGAATGAACGAATAAAAGATTGATATTGGAAAAAAGTAATATAGGTAATAAATGAGCAGACAGAATAAGAAATGCAGATTATTATGTTTTATGTAAAAATAACCTTTCACGCATCAGTATAGACTGGTACAGTAGTTCCGTAATTGGAAACAAACACACCTGGGAATGAGTAACAAAATAATCTAAATTTTCTCCTTTATTTTTCAGAATGTCCTTCGGCTGGTATCGAGCTGAAGTCATTGGAGCGCTAACATCTGTCCTTCTTATCTGGGTGGTGACAGGCGTTCTGGTATACATGGCGGTGCAGCGAGTCATTTATAAGGAGTTCGAGATAGACGCTACGGTGATGCTTATCACGTCTGCTGTAGGTGTCGCTGTCAATCTTGTGTAAGTTGATTTTTGTTTTATTTTGATATAGTTTTCTGATTTAGACAGATCATGGAATGGTATTAGGCGTCATTGATTTTGTGGGGAAAAGCAATAATCTATGCTAAGTTTAAGACGATGTAAAGTAAAATGTAATAGTTAAACAAAAAATATAATTTGAAACAAATTTCTACTAATATTATATCAAATTGGTTCCGTGGCTTGTACAGGCAAAAAAAATATTTTTTCTATTACACCATTCAAATTTATAGCTCATAGTCTCGAAATTTCTACGAAAGTCAAGACATTCTTCATCAGGAATATGGTTAAGCAGATTATTCCTGATTTATCTGTTTTTCTTAATATTTTTTTTTATTGCAGTATGGGTCTTACCCTACACCAACACGGCCACAGCCATGGCGGCGGCGGTCACGGCCATTCTCATGGTGGTAGTAATCCTGTGCTCAATAATAAAGTAAGTTCAAGAAAAACTGACATTTATTTAATGAACACAAAGATTTATTCAATGAAAAAATTTT
>DWNA01002118.1:0-12561 GCA_018249835.1 Heliconius besckei
ACGCCAAGCATCAGGAAATTCGCAAGAGGATAAGGAGCAGTTGAAAATGTGACATAGGATAGGAAGAACTGAATTAAAGGTTAACAAAATCATGCGTCGGCTTATGTTGTCGCTACCAGTCGCATCATATTTGATAGCCATCACATGTCTTCGTACTTCTGCTGGAGTAACAGATCATTAATATTATTCTAAATATTTTTACAGAGTGCAAGTATACTTCGCAAAGCTGAAGAAATAAAGCGAAAAGTAGTGCTATCAACGGAGTCACTAGAAATAATACATACAAATGCAGGTAATATTAGGCTATTCATTTTATATGTATGTATACCTATATTAGCTTAGGTCGTCCCGGCGCAGGGGCACACTGTAATGTGGATTTGATTTCCACTAAGGGCAAATGAAATATTTAATATTTTCATTTCCTCGCTCTGATAACGAAACAAAAGGACAGCATTTAGTTCCGCCACTCAAGACAATGTCTACAGAATTCGGCGGTAAATGGGTAATGAAAGTCTTAGTGGTAATGGTGTATCTTAACGCTAGGTTCCCTTTGCCTACCCAGCTATATGCAGGATACAGGGTGAGGCTAAAAGGAATTAAGAAAGTTTTGCTTACTGCGCCACGCCTTAGAACTGTAAACGCGATGGTTGTAGCTTTTATCCCAAGACAAAATGTGGCAATCACTTCCACCAACCAACATGGAATATCTCTAACTCATTAAGTTAGGTAAAGTCGTTAATTATAATAATATAGTTTTTATCATCTTAAAAGATGTTATAACACTGTTTTTATACTTTTTTTAGTTAATGAAAAGAAGAAAGTCGCAGAGGAGAAGCCAGTCGCCAAAGTAGAAACAACGAATAGTGGTGCTAGTGACAAATCTCTGCGTCTACTAGAGAAGGAGCTACAGGATCTCAAAAGAGTAAGATTTTATAATCGTCAAAATTTTCTTACATATCTATCTAGTATATCATAAAAATGCGTCTTCCACAAATTCTATCCAAAAACTCCCAGTGTATGATTATAAACGCGATGGTTATAGGTTCAATTTCCACTCTAAGAAATTATTTACTTTTATATTTTCATTTCCTCGTCCTGGTAACAAGATAAATCATAGCGTTGAGTTCTGCCACTCAATATGCGATGTTTCGAAAATCAAGGAGAATTTGAGATCCGGAGTGTTTTATCGCTATGTACCTTTTGTCTACCTTGCTATATTCAGGATACCAGCGAAGCTAAAAAAGTAGCAATTTTTTTAATAATCATAACTTTATTTATTAAAAATATTCGTTATTTCCAGACAAACAGCCGCACTGAAGTAACTAAGACACCAATAAAAATGGTTGATACAGTTAGAAATAAGCGCCTGCAGCTTCACACATCCACGCCGAAAATAAAGTATGTCAAAGATTTAATAATAATTTTTTTTATTAATAAGATATTAATTATACAATACATTTTTGTACAGAACTGTAGAAGAAAGAAAATTACCAGTCATAAACAAATCACCAGCGTTAGAAAAGAAAATAGAAAAACGTATTATTACCAAAGAAAATAAAGAACCAAAAGAAGTCAAAGAAGTTAAGAGCAGTAACATTAGTATTAAAGAAGATAAGGAAAAAGAGAAAGAAACACCAAAGGTAATTAACAAAAACAATCTCACTATCTTTCAATGATATAAAGCTTTATTAAATTATACATTTTTTATCTTCACGCTGTACACCTTCCCACATACAGGAATCCTGGAGGCTAGGCAAAAGGCCTAGAGTCAATCTGTTCCCTTTTTTTGTACTTTCCGCCCAATTCTTGATGTGTGTTGAATGACGGAACTTGACAAGACGCTTTGTTTTTCTACCAAAAAGAGGAAATAAAACCTGTGCATATACAAACATATATTTATAATAATTATAAAAATAATTTTCTTTGAAATTTTTATAATTACATAGAAGAAACTATCTATAAACATTTATAATATAAAATTCTTAGTATATTATTAAATAATAATCATAATCAAAATTCTTTACGACAATATAATTTTATAATTTACAGAGTGTAATCAAGAATGGTTCAGGCAGCGATAAGAGCACCTCCGAAGAAATCGTACGCCGTTCAACGCGACCATCTAAAATAAAGAACTACGCTAAAATGATACGAGACCGCTCACAGATGGACTCCGAGGAAGAAACTACTAGCGAGGATGATGATGAATATACAGAATTTGATAGAAGTCTAGAAGTGAGAATCTTTATCTTATCTTTGTTATTTTTATATTTTTTCACGTTGTATCTCGCATATAAGTGCGTAAGCGGGGCCTAATAAGAATAGAAGCCTAATGTTCAAACACTGTATGCTTCTTTCCGCCAAATTATCGTAGCATTTTCGTGCTGAGTGGCGGAACTCATCGCGATAGATACAAATCAAACTAATAAAAACTCAATTTGGTGTATTTAGACTCGTACTAAAAGTCGTCGCATAAGTCAAACCAAAGTTCAACCAGTAAAATCGCCCGTGGCCACGCCCTCACCGCCGACGCCCGCACCCCGCAAGCGAGGACGCCCGAGGAAAGAACCGCCTAAGGAAGTGTAAGTTGTTTTATTTTTTAACTTTACTCTTATTGCCACATAACAAGGTAGTCAGAAAGAATTTAACGCTAAGACAATAAAGAATTAATTTCCAGAGAGAGGAAGATTATTAGCAATATATTTTTTATTAAAAATTGACATTGTATGTAAATAAAGAACAAACCTGTCCTGGATCTGCTATTTTAAGTGGAACTCTTGAACCTGGTTAATCGAGTATGGTCACGGGTAGACTGGTGACTACCGAGTGCTTGACACGTCGGCTTTCCAAAAATGTATCTATGTATGTATGTACGTGGATTATTCAGTTTAAAATGTTTTAGTATCGTGAAAGTCAAAGAAAATATTACCTGCTAATTTGATATAGACCAGTAAATGTTTTGATAACTGTATATTATATTAAATATTTAAAAAAATATTGTTATTTAGATGAGAAGATATTAATATTTGCTTTTCACCACAGGCCCACAAAAATTAGGAAAGAAGATAATGAGGAAGTTGTGGAAACACAGAAAGAAAAGACCAAGAGCACAGTTCAAGATTCAAGTGCATTAGAAAAGGTGAGAATAGATCATAAATGCGTAATATCATTAGGTAATCTAATGTTAATTAATATTAGTTTTTTAAATAAATTAATTAGTAAATATATATTTTATATTAATATAAAACATAAATTCCCTACAGAATACTAGTAAATCTGCTTCTGAGGAAAAACACACTACACCAGATGTTCTTGTCTCTCCAACTGGGCAAACGTTGAAGAAGGTTAGTTGTAAATAAAATATAGCCATATTAAATTTCCCATTAACATGTAAGCTCTAAATGACATACAAAAAGTGTGACAGTGATGGCTAAAGAAAATTTCGAAAATAGATGTCGAAGGGGCTAGGCATAAATGATGTCACTAAAAACTTATTTATAATAAATACTTTATTTATATATTTATAATACCCTAAAAGAAAAGTTGTTTCTTAGGAAATCTATGAAACAATATATTATGTTATCACTTAAATAGGTGAATATGCCTGAAAAAATTAAGGTAACTAATTTTACCTCAAATTCACCTCACCTCAAATTAACATGAAGTGTCTTAATTTCGAGTTGAATTTAGTGGAGAATATAGTGTTAAAATTTTCTTTCTTATTATTGTACATATAAAAAAAACTTTTTCAGGTACCCATTAAAGCTCTCCCACCAGGAGTGAAACCTTTGCCTCTGCCAATGAATGCTAGACGTAAGTATAAAGATATATTAAATATATATTATAATATTTAAAATAAATCGATATATTGTCTAAATGTAAATTCTATTTAATATAATAACATTGAACATATGTGTCATATAATTACAGCATTCGGCACAGCAGAATTATGTGAAATGCAAATTGGCAAGAAGATGGTAAAAGTTCAAAAGATAGTCATGACCAAAGCTGAGGTGGAAGCCATGGCTAAAAAGGGCCTTGTGGAAATGAAGGTATAAATATGAATAGTTTAATTTCGTCCAAAACAAGTATTTGATCATTGTTTATTAAAAATGCATTAAAAGAGAAGAAATTATTATTATTTAGATTAAAGAATAGAAGAGTTGTTTCGACTAAACACTACACTATAACTAAAGACAATAAAAATCATATAAGTTTTATAAATGCATTTGCTTTGATACTATAGTTTAGATTTCCTATTTTTTTAATGTTTTTTTTATACTTCATACTGTATCCCGAACCTGGAACCTATGCTTAAAACTCTTCTGTCGAATTCTTGCGTGTTAAGTGGCGGAATTGACGTCGTGTTCTAATTTGTTACGAGTGTGAAAAAATGAAAATATTGAATATTTCATTTCCATTTTCGCAACCTTGTGCCTCTATTTTAATACTAGTGGACGCGCGCAACTTCGCTTGCTTATTTAAGGGTGAATTCTAATAAACCACGAAACGTGTATTCAATGAAATATTTTTAAGAATCTAAATTTCAAATTTTATAATAATCGGTGGCATTTTTAAGATTTTTTCATACAAATTTTCAACCCCTTATTTGCACCCTTAGGAGGAGAATTCTAGAAAACCATGAAACATGTGTTCAATTTAATACTTTTAAAAATCTAAATTTCAAATTTCATAAAAATTGGTGTCGTTTTTTTTTTTGCATACAGATTTTCAACCCCTTTGGGTTAAAATTTATCAAAATCCCTTCTTAGTAGATGTCCAGATTACGAAAGTAAACAACTGTCCAAATTTCACGTTTCTACGCACAGCGGTTACGGCTGTGCATGCGTCTTACCTTAGTCAGTGAGGACAAGTTCTTTTATATATATAGATTACAATTACATTGTTATTACTATTAATAAAAATGTTCTCTTTTTCAGGATGGAACTATGGTTTTGAAACAAGGTATAAAGCTTCCGACGGCCGACCCGTTAGCAATTAAATCATCTTTGGTCGCACCAGGTAGTTATAAGTTAAATTTACTTTAATTTGTAATTTGAAAATAGTAACAATATGGATTTTTACTATTCCATATTTACTCTGTTTATGTGTAAGTATAGTCACATAAACAGAGTAAATATAGTATAGTCAGTCAGCTTCACGCCGTGTCCCGCACAATGCAGGATAGGCAGAGGAAACGTCGTGTTAAGACACTATTGAATTTAGTTCTGATACTCTACACGCAATCGCTCAAGAATTCGGCGAAAACTGGAGAACAGAGTGTTTTAACACTAGGTACGCATGTTTCCATTGCCTATCCTGCTCTGCGTATATAGCAGGCAGAGAGTTGTTTTATTTTTACATTAAGGTAAAAAAAACAATGCTCATATGCCATAAAACGTGATATAAAATTTACGGTAACGTGATTTAGAATTCATATATAAAATTGACTCATGGAATTTTTATTCCAGATCTAACAAAGGAATCTCCTAGTAAAAAAGAACAAGCTGCACCCTCAAGATGTGATTTTGGTGAAGAGTCACAATGAAGATATGAAACTATTTAAATGAAATTATTTTACTTTCTGTAAGCATTGTTATTATATATTTTTTTTATTTAGGTGCGTTTACGGGCTGTAAAATCTTCGGCTGTTCCCCTGAATGTAATGTGGTAAAAATATTTTTACGTTATATGTATATGAGGCCGCCGTGGCGCAGGGATGCTGGTAACTTTTACGCGTTGGTTGTGGGTTCGATCCCCACTCGAGGAAACGGAATATTTACTTAAATTTATATTTCCGTTTCTTCGCTCTGGTCTCGCGGCATAAGCGCGGCGTTGAGTTTGCATTGAGTGGCGGAAAGTGGGGAGCTGAGTGTCTTAACACTGTTCCCTCTGCTTACCCTGCTGTGTGCTAGATACAGTGTGAAGCTTATTTTTGATTTATGTATATTGCGTTTATAGTTTAGCGTATGAAATACCTAATAAATATTAACACAAAATTAAGTATATAAGTTTTTTATATTATTATAATTTCCTTTAGTTTGTAATCTTAAAGTAAATTAAATTCGATACCTATATTAAAATGTATAGAGTTAAGTCACCTTTACACATACAAAACATATTGTATATTTTTGTTTTGAAAAAATAGATGTATTAAATAAAAGAAAATAAACAACACTGGCTTTATTTTCATACATTTTTTCAATCTAAAACCTGATATGACTTAAGCTACGAAAGTTAAAGTAGTGTACGATAACGTATTTGTTTGGATACATATCCAAATGGAGACGTCAGATCACATGTGTTTGTAATTATATAATAATTTTATTCAATATAATTTCGATCCCACTCAAGGAAACGAAATATTTAAATTTTATTTCTTCAGTCTGGTATCGAGACAAAGCGCGGCGTTGAGTTCCGAGTTGAGTTGAGTTTTGGAGGCGTTCAACACGAATGCCTCCAAAAAAATTTAGGTCTAACCATTAAAGAAGATTGGTTTACAATAAAAATGTAACCAATATAATTATGACATTTTAAGTTTATTTAAATATTCATTTAAATGTATGTATTGAATAATAACTTGGAAATATGGAAATTTGAATTTCTAAACTATGAGAGATTGATGATGATGATTTGAAAGGATTTTTAAATGTTATCTTTTTAATATAAATATTACTTTTATTAAAATAAACAGTAGATATCTAAATTATAATACTAACATTGCAATTACGATGCCGATTTTAAAAACCATATTTAAGAGTAGTAATATTCGATTTTTTTAGAATTTAAATAGGAACAAAGATGCATAAACCAGATTTCCTGCAACATGTAACGACTACTCTACACTAGATGGCGCTATAATAGCTTTGTTGCCTTTGTTTACAATAGATGTCGCTAAAAGAGTTTCCCGCCAACGGACATTGTCATAATTTACACGCTGAGGCGGCTTGTTTAAATTATACACAGAATAATCAAACGACAACAAAAGCGCGCAACAGTCGGGTGTGAGTGAAAACTCCTAATTTTTTATAATTGAAAATTAATTATTCGAAAATCGTGCTACTAGTGTAATTTATAATTTTTTCAAAATCTGAAGTATTGAATCACTACGTAAGTTTTTTTATACAGGCCTATTTTTTTTTATTATATATAATTATATTGCCTTTCCTAATTTATATGTTGCTCTATCATTTATATAATTAAATATTAGTATCTTAGCAATTATTTTGTTTTCTTTGATGATTATTTATTAAGTATAAAATTTCAATTCGTAAATAACTTCTAAAAAGTTCCCTTTTTATTATATTTAACTCTAATACTAATTTACTACGTTACATACGTTTAATTTAGCTTATGATAACTTTTGAAAATATTTTAATACGCTTCATTTTGCTTAAATGTGATATGTTAAAAGTGTTTTGTTAAAATATTTATCGTATTTTAAAAATGAAATATAATTTATTGTTGTCTTAATAAACATTAATTCAGCCTTTCATCGGGGTCATAGAGATTTACTGAAGCAATTGATAATAATCGATAAGATAAGATAACATTTTCTATCATAGCAGGTATACTTAACACAGTTTTAAACAATTGAATATTAATTGAAACACACTAATCTAATTTTATAGACTCCACTTATAATTATTAGAAAATTAAAGAAAATTAAATAACAAAATAGAAATTCTATAGATTTAATAGCTATATAGAAGCAATCGTGAAAAACTCCTATACTAATAATGAAATACAGACAGTATTCCTAGTTTTAAGTCGTATGTTAAATAACATTGAGAGGTAAAAATAAGTAAAGCACACAAAACATGTCAACTTAGGATCATGTTGACTGGAATTTTTTTACACAAATGTGCTAATTATTATACGGAAGTATTCTATGAGTCTACGATTTAAATTAAATTATATTGAGTTGAAAAAAACTTTGACAAATTACCACCTTTACTACTGTAAATAAGACGGCTGTGAATTTAATTCCTACTCGGAGAAATGAAGTAATATTTTAATTTCTTGTAGTAGGTACCAAGGAAAAGTGCTTCTTTGAGTTTCACCTCTCAACAGGCAATGTCAACCTCAATAAAATAGTCGGAAAGTGAGGAACGGAGTATCGGAACACTAGGTTCCCTCTGCCTACCCTGCTATGTGCGGGATACAGCGGGAAGAAATTATGTATCACTAGATTTTTTACCTGTAATATCTGATTGATTGAAAAATATTTTAAATGTTTATAAATTCGACATTTTTATTACCAGACCTTAGAGAGACGGTATTTACAAAAAAAGTCATTGTGAAGTTTTAAAAATTATTTTTGATTTGGGTGTGATTGCCCAGTCCGTGAATAACTATTGTAGGAACATTAAGTGCTTACATGTTGCGCACAAATGGGAAAAGGTGAAGGAGAAAGAGAGAATAATAGAGAAAGATTACTGAATGAATTAAAAATTAAATTCCTTGAGAAAGATGATAACTCCAAACATCTTAATCAATCTTTATTCTTTATTTAAATTTCAATATAAATATGTTTCTTTTAGAATGCAAATTAAAGTTATGTTTGAAAACAACCTTATTTACAGTTATCGCTTCAGCAGAGATAGGTACGTCCTCATCTTGAACTTCGTCATATATTGTATATAGGAAAAAAGTTAGAAATCAAATGAAATAACATGAAATGACATACGAATGGTGTATATTTTCTGAAATGAAAGAGATTTCATTTCAGAAGTCAGTTTAAGCCAGATCTCATGATATCACGATTTCCACCATATTGTGATGATCTCGGCCATGGCACAGCCTATACTAACCTGACAAGTGTGACGGTGGTACAATGGTGGTGGAATTCGTTAACGTCATATCACTGCGGAACTAATCTACTCACACGTTTAGTTTACGTATTACGTAATTTGCTTTGCAAATTGCAAATTGTAAAACATTTTAAAAAGTAAAAATTAACTATATTTTTTCAGGACTTTAATAACTTTAACTAACGTTTAGTTAAATTTAAAAAAAACTCGTTGCTATTCCTTAGTTCTTTCAAGCTAGAACACGAAAATGACAATGTTATGTTAATGTTAGACAAGATTAAGCCCTAGATTAAAATGTTTGTATAGCGAGATGGACAATAACGGACAAAAAATATGTGAAAAAGAAACATGTATATAGTTTACCATAATTATCTTTTGGAATATAGCTATATAAATATCTGGATAAGCTATCTTTGATAAGCAAGAAACAGGACCGCCGCTACTTTTACTTTCACAAACATCTCTTTATCTTATTTCATAAACCTATATTGCACCTTAAATTTTTTAAAACAATACAATTTAATCTTTTTTATGTTTTTATGTACTGGGATACATTTTTTGTAATGACTAAGTAAACTCAAAAGTAATACTTAGATGTCCTTGTACTTTTTTCACTTCTTCTTCTTCGTGTCAATGATTGGAGAATTCATATAATATTTTGCCAGTATTTAGCCACGTCGACTGCGGCGTCTGTTGCCTCCATCAGATCGTCATGTGAGCAGGTGAATGGACATTTCGGGCAGGAGAGTAAGTGTTCCTTATCCCTTATTTTCCCGCATAGCAGGGTAGGAAGAGTCCCAGAGTAGGTCATTCCCCCTTGTATTCAGAATCGACTCGTCAAGTTAACAATCATTCATAGCTACGACGGCCTTATAGTAAGATTATTATAAACTATTAATCTTATCTTGATTAAATAAATATAATATAAATTAATTGCTTTAATATTTTATGCCAATATCTTGAGACTGACTCATTACGAACATAAAACATATAAATTACACTCAATAAATGTCAATAAATGGTCTATAGGTACTTAATAATTTTTGCTAGAATTTTTAATTTTTTCGCTAAAATAGTAAACTTCTAATCCTTACATTAAATTAAACCGTTTAAAAAGTTTATACGGTAATACGGTATACGGTATTTTACAGCCATTGATAGCTAAAGTTTCAACCAATTCAATAAAAATATTTTTTAGCAATGTTGTTAGATACAATTCTTTATATTGATATAAAATTTTATTTTTGAACCGATTAAAATAAAACAAACACTACGTATTAAGGGAAGTTTGCCAAATATAATGGCAAAAAGAGACTTTAAATTAGTTGAACTGTTTTTGAGTTTAGGATGAACAAACGCACAGACAAACTGACAAAAGTTTTAAAAATCACTCTTCTATTACATTAATGATGTATTATATGTATAGATATTTTTTATGAAACTTAATATGAATGATTTGAATTTGGCTTCTGGCTTTCTGATAGAAATCTTATTAAAAAAGTAGTCTCCTATACAAATATATATCGACAGATATCGAATTTTTAGGATTCCCTATGCAATTTTTTTTACTTTTAAAGGGAAACCTTTATAAAGCGAAAAAAGTAAAAGGTATAAATTACTCATAATAAATTAAACCATTAGCTCGTCGTAGGGCGCCGCCCTCAAAGCGATATGGAAATGCGGACCGGAAGCTTGGCGATATATAACCTTCATTATTAACATTTTTACCTTGGAATTTGCATTCCTAAAGAAATAAGGGGTGTGCGTGGATTATTTATGAAAGCTAAAAATACTGCAATGACTACTTATTATTTATTTATTTAAAGCTAGCTATCTTGTTTACAGTATTTATTTAATTAAATTAATGTAGTTATAAAAAGGACGTTAAAAAATAGAAAAGACGGGACGGGATTTTCTTTTTTTTCTTACGTGCTTAATTGTAATCTATCATAGAATAATAAAAAAATATTTGTACAACAATATTAAAGAGAAAATGATAGTGTTTGGACACTAATAAAATTACACTACATATTTATTGTTTACCTAAGTACAATTCTATGCATATTAAAATTATCATGATTATATAAATTAATTATATATGTACCTATAATATAGTTTTCGCACTAAATGTATACTTTATTTTTACTGAAAAAGGATCTATTTATCTATCTACTATTAAAATACAAATATTTTCTTTTTTTTACTACATTCAATTTAGCTTTGACTAGTCAATCGATATAAAGTACACGAGTACGTACATAGCTAATTACATAGTAAATAGTGTTTCTGTGTAAATAAAAAGCCTATAATTACTGCTAAAAGCTATTTAGAATGCTAAAAGTCGTTAAAATAGATTTTTTTTTATTTTGAAGCCAATTTTGACGCAGGAGCATAAGCGTGCGATTGTTAACGCGACAGGTTGTTGGTTCGATTCCCATATTGTATTTAATTTCGTCGCTTTGGTAACTAGGTAAAACGGCGTTGAGTTCCCCCACTCAACACGCAAAGTCTTCAGAATTCATCGGAAAGTGGAGAATGAAGGGTTATAATGGAAACGGAGTGTCTTAACACCAGAATTCCAGATTACCCTGCTATTTAAAGGATACCTGAACCTAAATAAATTCAAAATTAAATTTAATTAAACAATATGACCTAAAAACAATTTTCTGATACACTCAGAGCCCACTAATTTACTAGAATAGACTTCTAACCACAAGTTCCTACTTGTGAGGTGGATTATAGTAAATTACCGCCTCTGTGTGGGTTCACGGAAGATTGTGTTAGATATAAGTATTAAAATAATATGGTCAATATTCTGTAGGCATATAACTGTATAAACGTTTTGAATTTTACTATTTAGTTTTGTACTATAAAGCTTTGGCCTGCAATTTTTAATTTAATATTTTAATTCTCTTTTTTTATTAATTTCACGCTATATTCCGCACAATAGGCAGAGGGAAGACAGTGTCAAGACAGTCCGTTCTCCACTTTTCGCCGAATTTGTGAAGGCATTGCGTATTAAGTGGCGGAAATCATCGCCGGCTTTTTGCCTAGGTGCCAGAGCGAAGAAATGAAAATCAATAATAAATAATGATGCTTTCCCCCGAATGAGGATAGAACCCACAACCGTCGCGTTAAATCGCCACGAGGTCCTCTTAGATTATAGAGCATTATCTAAAAAAAAACGCTTACTCAGGTATAATGTAGATATTCTAATAATTAAATTCAATAAATTGCTCTATTGGTTCCAGGAGTTTCAGTGTTTGTCATCAAAGCTGAAATGATAGTAGCTTGTCATGTTAAGCTTTATCTATAAATATACGTTACGTGGTTTTTCGCAGCGCCGAGTTTCCCCACTTAACACACCTCCAGAATTCGAGGAAAGTGGAGATCGTGTCTTAACACTAGGTTCCCATGTTCCCTATATCTACTCTGATATGTGTGGGATACAGAGTGAAGCTAAAAAATGTGTTTCTTCTCCTCGTCTTACCACATCCATATATCTATATAGTATGTTTCATACCTGTTCCAGGAAAGCTCGTTGAAATCTAATACGCAACCACAATTAGGTGATCAATATCTGCCAGTGGTATTTTATATTAGTCATCCGTGGAGATAAAAAATTTAATTTCGTCTTATATAATAAGTGTTTTAGTTAAATATATCGACGCGCTATCTGTTGTTTAACTTTAAGCTAAATGCGAAGTTAAAACTAACCTTGACACGGGCAAAAACTATTTCAATTGAA
>DWNA01002119.1:0-12559 GCA_018249835.1 Heliconius besckei
TATTGTTAGTTCATATTATTTCATCATGTATTTATAGTAACTTGTCCGAAGCATGCAACAATATATTTATTATATTCATTACAAGGTGGTTCAAGGGTGGCGTTGAGATTTACCACAGTGTGTACTTCAGAAAATTGAGCGAAAGTGAGTAAAAGCGCCTAGTTAAAAATGTACAAATATAAATATATATCCACTAGGATCCAAAACACACTACTCACACACGACACAAACACCGTCGTCGACGGAATCGACGACGAAGTCCAGCTTATTCAACGGCGCGGTCGCGTCTTGGCATGGTCGGGCCCAGCGGTTAGGGACCGTTAGCTCCCTTGGAATAGTCTAATTTGTCCCCAGTCGCGACTTCATGTCGCCGCTGGTTTGCTTAGCATAGGTGAAATCCCAGGCCGCTCGACGGCTGCAAGCCGAGGTTCGAGTCCCGCAGGGGGCGCCCTTACAGTCGTCGACTTCCTCACAGGCAGCCACGTAGTGCTTGCATTTCTTCAGGGACAGAGTACCCTCTTCCCTACCCAACCGGTGTCGCTGTAAAAGCCAATAGGGCTAACAGCATTATCCACATGTTCGAAAAAAAAACTAGGATCCACCACATGCTGTGCAAAGCGGTTGAGCTAAGCGAAGCTATGTCGCGCAAAATTTGTGATTTGACGCGCTAGTTTAGGTTAGTCAAAGTTCAATCTGTGTACGTGTATTTCACATGTTTTATCATTTACTCAAAAACTACAATTACAATTATCACCAAACTACTCACAGGGATCACTGTGTCTTTCACAACGTTCCAGCAAAATTTCAGAGCTCGTCCTCCTAGACCGTTAAGCTGACAGCTTAACGCTCTAGGAGGAGTAGCATAACAACGAAACACAGTTTTGACCAGTAATAAATAAAAGACAGATTGACTAATTACATATTTTTATTTAATCTACATCTTTTGAGTTACTTACATATAAATACACAAGAATATAACTGTATTATACATAATAAAATTAAGTAAATGTAACAAAATAAACATAAACATATCGAAAGTCGATATCGATACATCGTATCAATATCGTCACAACACGTCACGCGTTCACGCACATCGCACGTCAAATAGATAATTTTCTTGTTGAAAATTATTAAACAATTTAATAATACCGACAAGTGCCCTAGAAAGGACAGTAAAAACATAATAACCGCGTCACAGTGCCTATATTTTATTAAGAACTAAATCTAGATTCAGTGTACGCATTGATATAAAAAGAAAAAAAACATTTTATTGTTTGTTCAGTGCGAATATTTATGAGAAATTTCACAAGCTGACCTTTTTTGTTTAATGTATTTAGCAATGCGAGACGCCGGCGGCACGAAAATGTGTCGAAAACAACTTATTTGATGACCTATAACTTGCAAAACATCGGTACGTATTTTAGTAATATAATGCGCTTAATTAATTATCACATCTTAATATATTTAATATTTTCATTTCCCAACTCTGGTAACAAGACAAATCGCTGCGTTGGGTTCCTCCTCTTATGACCTAATGTATTGTAAATTGGGCGATACTTGGTAAACGGAGTGTCTTAACATTACATATTCTAAGTACAATGGTATATGCAGAAGCTTAACAATATATAATAGTAAGGTTATTGGTATATTTACGTTATAGTGTTAATCAAATTAGTTGGACATTGTGTTAGTGGGTCAGTTGTGTCTTGCAAAGAGATTCTTATAAGAAAATTGTTATTCATTTACTTTCTTATTTTAAAACTTTATGATTTGATAGCTGAAAAAAAGAATATACAAACAAGGACTTAACCTATTTGTTTGTTAATTAACATTTTTAATATATGTGCAAAACTGCATAAACATTGTTTAGTAATTAATCATTACGATGAAATCATTAAAAAAATATGTATAAATTACAATTTAGTACCAAATGATAGATAATTTTGCTATGTTATCCTACAAATATATTTATAAAATTTTATATTACAGACTTTTCTGGTAATAATATTTGATAGTCAGTACATTTAATATTAATATAGAAGAATTTGTGGTTACAAGTTAGCTTGAGTAGATTTTAATTAATTAACAGTTACAATTTATCCTTATAATTAATCCATTACTCATACATATATATATATAAGCTATGAACAAAAGAACATGTCAAAAACGATGAGAGGAGAAAAGAAATAAAGGTTTGAAACACCGCAAATGAAGAACTGAACTGAGCTATGGAAAAAGATAAATATTAGCTTTTGCTATATATTTATAATATTGTCTGTCTATTGTCAATTTATTAACTTTGTGTGTACATCTATATTAATATTATAAAGCTAAAGAGGTCATTTGAAATTATCTTGATGTAAGTCACTGGACTGGAGCAGATGAATATGTCAAATGTTGTATATACAATTCTTATATAAAAAGCAATGAAGAGCTATGACATAAAGTAATTAATAGTTACATGTAGATTGAACGAAGCGAACCTACGTTTTCACTGATAATAAATGTAGTTTCTGCTCTTTGTTTTGATTGTTTAAAGTATGTGTGTAATAAAAATATATTGCTAAATCTGATGTCAGTCAGTAAGTCAGTTGAAATTTCAATGCTAACTTTTAACTATAATTGACTATTTACTATATTTCATTTTATGATGATAATTACTTCCTTGTTCTTATATTCTTCCTTGTTTATATCATCATAATATGTATGACTGTATGTCTTATATAGTTCCAACCGAAGTAACATTTTTAACAAGATTAAGTAAGTTGTAAGATTTGTAATTAATTGCTTTTATGTTTTCACACAAACACTGGGTATCAATACTGGTTTCCACGCAGGTACTCATATCTTGGTAAGCCCATGTAAATTCAAAAATAATTGAATGATCCACACTGATTGGACCACACAATTATTTGCTAATGTAACTTACACTTTTGTTCTATTAACATTATCATTTTGGAGACATTGAAAACTAAAGTTTCAGCAAATTCAATAAAACAAACAAAATCACTTTATATTGATATTTATTTGTGGTCCAATTTAAATAAAACAACATATTAAGAGTAGCTTGCCTAAACATAGCAGTGAGATTGCATTTAAATCCACTAAGCCATTTCTGAGATTAGTGTGCACAAACACATGGACAAACAGATAAACTAACAAACAGACAAAAATTTTAATAATCATTGTTTGAGGTTTGATTACATTGATAAATTCCCCTAATAATGAATTTTCTCATATACCTTCCATGTACAGACAGCGATCAGTTACAATTTTATTCTATTATATGTATAGATGTATGTATGTAGATTTATAAAGAACTGTTTAAATTACAAATCATTTGCATTGAATGACAACTTCATTATAAATATTCCAACTTTGTTATGATTCGGAATTGAAATGAGTTATTGTGTTTTTGTTTATAGTTTTATATTCTGAACTTTTGGGGTAGTAATAACATCAATGTGATGTTATTTTTTCTTCCGCTTTTAAGTTCCGCCACTCAAAGCCCAATTTCCCCTAATTTGGGCAGAAAAAGCAGCCGAGTTTCTTGACATTAGGTTCTCCTTTAGCTTCACGCTGTATTCCACATATAGCAGGGTAGACAGGGAATCTGGGAAGCTAGTGTAAAGTAAAGGAATTCTAGTGTGTAGTGAAAGACGCTTCCGTTCCTCACTTTCCACCGAGTTCTTGAGGCGTTGCGAAGTATCAAATTAAATATTAATTTAAATAGGAATTTGAACTTATGACCATTTTTATTATGAACTAAACTCATTCTCCTAAATCGTCACATAACGTCATCTTATTGAACTCACGTTTATGAAGAAAATTTACTAACAAATAATTTGTTTATCGCGCAATTGTGAACTTCAAAGGAAGCTCTGTTGATAAATATTATCGGTTTGTATTAAAACATGGTTCAACATCATCACAAATATATTTATAGCAGCTTTACAGTGCGTCCCGCATTCAGCAGAGTAGACACTCCGTCAACGAATATTATCTAACACACAAACAATTTGTCAATTCGAACTAGTACTTCCTGAGATTAGTTCAGCTTTATAATATTATACCTAGTATAGATAATACGATATTGATTCATATTGATAAGATAGTAACGGAGCGTTCAAAGATGTTCCTTATAATATAGTAGGTATGTTAGTTAGTAGTAGTTAGTAGAGGGAACCTGGTGTTGAGACATTCCGTTCCGTTTAGCGGTGGAACTTAAAGCTGCGGCCTGCGCTTTGTATTACCGTAGCGATATAATGGAAGTATGCATTCTTACGAGGGCGGATCCAACTCACAACCGCCGTGCTTACATTCAGATCCTGTTCCATTGCGAAGCGATGGCATCATGAACTAGTGGCCCAAACACGTCTTCGCCCGCTTAAACTTCTTGGCAAATCTTTCTTCTTATAGGCAAATGATACAATATGTTTATAGAAATGGTAGCCTATGCTTTAATCTGAAGTATAAACTATATTACTGTAAAGTTCTATCTAAATTTGTTTAGTAGTTTTGGCGTGAAAGTGGAATAAACATCCTTCCTGACTTCACATTTATAATATTCGGAGGATTTCTACATATGCGTTAACGTACTACTCTTTTAATATCTTATTAATTTCATTTTCCTACCCCTGAAGACGCAGTTCTATTAGTTTAATATCTTCAAAGATTTTTGCATCGGTTACAGTTTTATTATTGTATGTATAATAGTTTTTTGTGAGATTCCGTTTTCGAGATTGAATGTTTAGTTTAGTAGGGTACATACATTCCCATGTTTGTACATATCGCTAATACGGCCTTCACATCATCATATGTAGCACAATGATCTTCTTACACAGAGACAAATGTTATCTTTCTTGTATACAATAAAATAATATTATATGGAGATATATAAGTATATTTTATATTTAGATTGGACGATCTCTCGCTTATAGCAGAGTAGGCAGATCGAAATTTAGTGTCAAGATATTCTGTATCTCGCTCATACTGAACTAATGTTAAGACCCCCCGTTCCCATTAACACACCTTGGTTCAAATGAAGACACTCGTTCCCCACTTTCTGTTGAATTCTGGACGTAAAGCGAGTGGGACACACGCTTGTGCCCATGCGCCAAGACGGCCTCTAGTAAATTTCATATGTATAGTAAGCGTAAAGAAAGATTTTTATACGAATATCTATACTAATATTAAAAAGCTAATGCGTTTGTTTGGTTGAATGCGTTGATCTCAGGAATTACTTGCTCATGCTCATGTGTGTTTATCATCTTGTACTATATATTATAGAAACGTTTGTACATGTGGTCAGAGTTACACCGGGCACTTAGTGTCATGTTTCATACACTACTCTTGTTTGTTTCGTCGTAACTAAAAGCTAGGGAGTTTCGGAAAATACAACCAGATCTTGGGGATGTTGGGGTATATTGGACCGTACACCTTTTGTGACTTTGTTTTCCAATCGTAATGAGTTAAAACGGACAAAATGCAGTGTTAAGCTTCGCCGCCTATCATGGATGGAATATGTATAATAAAGAGATGAAATTATAAAAAAAATCTTTATTTTTCATGCTGTATTTGAAATTTATATTTTTTGAGTGGTTGTCCCAAAAATAATCGTGGAAAGGAAGTCCCTTACTTTATTTTGATCAATTTTGTACTAAAGCTGTCAAGAGTGATAGAAGCGTTAGCAGCTATAGCAGATAAGATGATAAAACTATCTCATGTCCAATAAATATGTAAGTTCATTGTGATCGATCACTTGAAATGAATTACTTATAGGAATTATTTTAGTTGATGCCATCTGAATGATAACTTTCGTCGGTTGTGTTCCCGACTTGAGGTATGAATTACTTTTATTACCTCGCTTTGGTAACAAGACAAACAGCGTGGCGTTGAGTGTCTTCGATACAGTGTTGATGCTATTAGGTATTGGGAGGTGCATAGGAAACGGATTGTCTTAATACTAGGTTCCCCGGTTCTCCCTGCAACCTGCACGTTACAGCGTGACGTTAAAAAAACTTATACTAATATTGCGGTTGGGATAGGAGCTTAATTGGTCATTTAATTTCCAGAAACCTTTAATAGTAAATTTATATAATATTTATATTTTTATAATATTTTTAAACTTTCGTTTTCTGTTAAAACAAAAATATTTTTTTATGACAATAAAATAAATTTAAATTTTATCATTTTGTCTGAGAGATGTATTATGTGAATTGCCACTTTTCTATTCATATCTTAGTGTTGAGTTATTATTACGACGAAATTAAATAATGTTGTAATTTGTGAATAACTTTCAACAAATCTAAACTGATTGTCCGAGCGAGGCGGTAAGTGATTGGATATACTATACTAAATATAATGCTGAAATCGGATTATTATCGGACCTGCTACTTATCAATAGAACTAAGTAAGTTAATTACCAGACCAGTCAGACATGTTGTAAACATTTAATTTTTATTATCTACATTTTAAAATTCAGCTGTAGATAAGATGAGCTACTGCGATAACTCTGATAATAAATATAAGAAAGAAAGTATGCTTATTATATACAGAAAAGAAAAGAATATAATTTTTTATTTTTAATAAACACAATAGCATTTATTAAAAAAGTTGTAATTGTATGTTGTACTATGTAGAATATTAATCAATTTCGGCGGCTCATTTCAAAAGTGCTGCTAAATTTATTCAAAATATTGTTTTGTTTATTTATCTTTTTATATGTTTCAGGTGTCACCAATAAACTTTCCTCCAATTCCTATCCCCACATTCCGCATTTGTCGTTAACACTGCCATTTGTATATAAAACTACCTATTATAAATAAAGCCCCATATTCCTGTAGCATTCCATTATTCAACCAGTGTCTTAACAGTGATAAATAAAAAAACTTATTTACCAAAAAATAACAATTGTATATATTGTCGCTTTATATAAGTAAATTTTATATTTATACAGCACGCGTAATTATTAAATAATCACAAAGCAATAATTTTTGAGAGTTTTCCCGTATGTCGTTCTCGTCAGTCTGCCCCCGTATGTATGTCCGTCTGTAAAATGACGTAAACACAATACAATATGAGTTCATCTCCCGCTATAGAGGCGTCCACTCCCACCGCTACCCCATCCTCCCCCGCGCTGAGAGCACCGGACTACCACTTTCATACGTCCACGCCTAATTATTTAAAGGTAATCGATTTTTAATATATACTTTTTTTTATATAAAATTAATATAATATGTATAGTATGGTTACGGTACTGTAATAAACTAAGTAATATACTATTAACGACAGGCTGTAAACGTTGATAAGAGATAAGCTACGCGTAATAAATAATTAAATTACCTTTGTATGCATTATATTAACTATAGTTGACTTTTTTTATTTTTTTTACTTTTCCTATTATTTTTTTATAGCTGCGTGAACCTACAACCCTCTCGTTTACAGCCGCACACTTGAGCCACTGCACTACGATAGCCTCAACCAATTTCTCTATCTATTTTATGGGTATTGCTTCTATTACTTTGTGGACTTCTATAAATATAGTTTCTTAGTTCTTCACCAAAGAGTTTCAAAAGTTTTAATGACGCCATTCTGCTGAATAGAACTATACTAACTATACTCTATAAACTTTTTTCAATTGAAAAGGTAACAAAGTAACAATACTGTATAAAAGTAGATGTACTTAAAGTGTCAGTCAAATTAAGTCTTTATTGTACTTGGAGTTCTCAAAAGGTGGCAGTCCCAGTCACGTGAAAGTAGTAAAGGAATAAAACTAAAAAATATTGTTGTTTTCGCAGTCTATTTAAAAGCAGGGCTAGAGTTTGTGTCACAATAACGTGGAAATCGAATCTACAACAATCGTTAAATGTAATATTAATCGGATATTACTTCTTAACGTTGAAAATATATTATAATGCGATATTTGACCTTTTGATGTAATTTTTGTGACTATTCGTTAAAGGTAAGATGTATAACCAAAATTACCTGAACGACCTAAATAACGTTGTTTGAAAGAAATAAGCTTGGCTTCGCTTAGTTTTGAAGCCGCCGTGGCGCAGTGGGACAGCGTATCAAACATGCGGCAGTGTGTGGGTATCGAAGCATACTTAATATTGGTTTCCCTCTGCCTACCCTTTTATGCGTGTACTTTTTTCGTTTTATATGAAGAAAACGGAGAGAAAATAGTGATTCATTTTATCTTAGTCCAGAGGGTGGTCTTGCTAGTTACCTGTCCGATAACTTGCATTTCAGGCCACTACGGGTATGCGACCCCGGATTATTCTAGCTACTACTGTTGCATTCCTATTCCTTGTAACAGTAGAATCCTCCATTACCCTTATCCTTATTTCCTTCATCACCTCCTATAGCGGACGCCTACCCGGTAGCTAAGCATATTCAAAGCTTAGATTTGCATCAAAGGCTTTAACTGATGCTTAGGGACGTTTTTACCTTTCCTCAATTGTAACGATCTCCGTTCCATCGGAACTAGGAGGGTAGAAATGAGAGTGCACCTGTTTTGCGCGTACACTGACGATACTAACGTTTCGTGCACTTTAATATCTCCTGCGCAATTTGATTTGGCTCTGACACTTGACTCTGATTTTATAGTCCTACGGATAAAGGTAGAGAGGTCTGGTCGTGATGCCGACTAGGCTTTGTCTGATGTCTGCACGTGGGCGGCCTAGGGAAGATGGTCGCTTTCCAGTGCACTGGGTTAACAGTGTAATTCGGCAGCTCCCAAGGTGACGAAGCAGCCCTATTTAGGGAGGCCCTGCTTCCCCCAATCCGGGAAAAGGGACTAGAAAAGGTGTCCTAAAAAAGGCTTAACCCTCCATACTTAGAGGTAGTAACCACGGCTGTCTCTGCATCATCCTAAACGTGGTCGAAAACATCGTAAAAATAAAAACAACCAAAAAAGTCGAAACATGATCTTTGCGACGTGGAATGTGCGCACCCTATTGGATAATGAAGCAAATATGTGTTCTCCTCGGAAAACAGCACTTGTATCCCGAGAGCTTGAACGTCACAATGTCGATATTGCTGCTCTCAGTGAAACACGTCTAGCTGATGAGGGGGAGAAAGTGGAGCGTCGGGGTGGCTAGGTTCTGGAAAGGTACTCCGTCGTGTGAACCTAGAAGATCTGGTTTCGGCTTTGCTGTCAAAAATTGTGTCGCGTCCAAGCTGGAGGAAACTCCGATTCATATCTCGGATCGTGTCACCACCCTGCGCCTACATCTGGACAATGACAATTATATGAATATTATTAGTGTATAGGCACCGACAATGGACAAGGATGATGTTATTAAGGCTAAGTTTTACGAAGAGGTCACGCATGTTCTCTCTAGGATACCTCCGAGAGAACAAATCATCTTAATGGGCGACTTTGCGCGATTAGGACGTGACTATGAAGCTTGGCCAAGGGCTTTAGGGAGACATGGTGTTGGAAATATGAACAGCAATGGATTACTTCTTTTGTCCATGTGCGCTTAATTTAATCTAGCCATAACCAATACCATGTTTAGATTACCCGCTAAATATAAAACCACCTGGATGCATCCGAGGTCGAAACATTGGCACCTGATTGAATATGTAATTGTACGACAAAAAAACATTTTTCAAGTGCATATCACTCGTGTTATGCGTAACTCTAATGCTATCTGCTACTCCGATCACCGCCTTGTTATCACCAAAATGAAGCTCCATTTAAAGTGTCATCGTAAATCAGAAAAGGTTAAGACTAAGAGACTAGACACACAAAAATTGCAGAGTCTAGAGATGCGTAAGATCTACGCTGAAGCAATCAGCAACAAGCTTGGGACATTTGATAATGGAAATGAAAATGATGACTTCGTAGCTAATTCGCAAACGCTCACAGCCAGCATAAGTTCTGTCGCCTCACAGACGCTTGGTTGCAAGCTAGTAGACACGAGGATTGGTTCGATGACAACGATGAAGTTATGACCAAGGCCGTTCGCAATCGCATCGGTTGTTATTGCGTCGTTTTCATGACAACCATCAGGTCGAACAAGTAAGACTTGGCGGGGCTGAACTGCGGAAACAAGTGCGAGAAGTAAAAGACAAGTGGTGGCAGGACAAAGCAGAACGCATAGAGTGGCTCGCTGATACAAAGCAGTGGGGCTTATTCTACGATGAGATCCGCAAACTTGTTGGAGTCAGTACCTTTGCTAGAGTGCCTTTGAAATCTGTCGATGGCACACATTTTCTAGCTATCAAATATGACATACTTAAAAGATGGCGAGATCATTTTAATACCTTACTCAATGTCGATCGAACTGCAGACGTTGCATACATGCATTCGATTAGATCGCTTCCCAAAGTCAATGAGCTAGACGAACCGTTATCTCTGCGTGAGGTAATTGTCGCCATTCAACAACAGCGGAATGGTAAAGCAGTAGGCATTGACGGTGTACCTGGAGTGCTATTGAAGTACGGAGGCCCTGAATTGCACGAATTAATCTGGAAGTTCTTCAGCAAATGTGGGAGGAAGAGCGTGTACCTGATACTTTCTGTGTGTCGCGCTTTCGGTGTGTATCTGTCCTCTTTTTAAGAATAAAGACAACAGATCGGACTGCAATTTATACAGAGGAATATATACAGGATGTCTGACCAAAGAGTCGCGAAACGCATCTTTTATTCCGAACACCAAGCTGGCAAGCGAAAGCAGGGAAGTCAGCTGCTGCGATACAAGGATGTGCTTAAGCGCCACATGAGGAGATGTGACCTGGATCCAAATCAATGGGATTCTATGGCTGCGGATCGGCCGCACTGGAGACGTATTGTTGGAGTTAAGGTATCAGAATTTGAGAAAAAGCGAAGAGACGAGCTCAATGTTAAACGCGATGAGCCCGGCTAAGGCCGGATAAGGCCCGTACACCTGAGGTAATATATTACAACTATGTCGGTGGAGTGCTGACATGCAGCGTATGTGGCCGCAATTTTTCGGCAAAGATCGGCTATGTCAGTCACTTAAGAGCACACCGAGCACAGCGAGGCGCTTGCCAGTCAGATGTCAGTCGCCGTGGCCGAAAACGGTCAGGATTGATTATTATTATTTATGTTTTATTTAGGTTGTAGTGGCACAGAGGCACAAGCGTGAAACTGTTAACGCGACGGTTGTCAGTTCGATTCCCGCTAGGAGAAATTAAATATTTTAAATTTCATTTCTTAGCTCTGGTAACAAGGCAAAACGCGGCGCTGAGTTTTCCCACTCAACGTAATCTCTCGATATTTCGGTAGAAAGTAGGGAACGGAGTGTCCTAACACTAGGTTACCTCTGCTTCCCCTGATATATGTGGGATACAACATAAAACTAAAAAAACTGTAATTTACAGAAGCAACATCAACCGCTGAGTGTTGTCCTCTCAGGCACTGCACCATCCACACCGCCTACATACGGTATGTAATTATGTAATTTAAATTAATTTAATTTAATTATAAAAATATTAAATATATTGTTTAATTTATATATATTTTTTATATTTAAAAATGTATAAATAGAAACGTGTGATAAATTACCCCATTTCCTCTTTTTGTCATATAAGTCATATAACTTTTTGGTAACAACGCAAAGAGCGGCGCTAACACACAATGCCTTGAGAATTCGGCGGAAAGTGGGGAACGCAAGAGTTTTAATGGGAACGACGTGTCTTAACAGTAGGTTCCATTCCCATGTTTCTCCGCCTTAAGCGTGAAGATAAAAAATGTATATACATTTTTTACACAATCGAATTTTACTTATGTTTTAATAGGAGAGGGTGAGCTTGAATTAAGTTCGAAGGAGACTTTAACCAAGAGAAAATATAGAATGATATAGATATTTTGTTACAGTCAAACGTATAATGTATAAAAAATATACATGTTAATACACTTACATACATTCATCGTAAATTAAACTCAAAAAGAAAAAAAATGTTATTATTAAGAAGAGAATAAAAAATATATTTATATTGTAAAACTAAGCAAAAAAATTAATTCCGCCCCCGGGTGGGCTCGAACCACCAACCTTTCGGTTAACAGCCGAACGCGCTAGCCAATTGCGCCACGGAGGCGATGTGTTTACTTGTCGAATATCGAACTTCCTTCTGACGTCGACGATTATACTACTATATACAATACTGTCGATTAGAGATGCGCCGAATGGTGGTTTGACCGAATAACCGAATACCGAATACTATTCGGTTTAAACTTTCCTTGTTCTATGTTGTCCTTCCATGTTGATATGACTTGGGTACCTTCAAAAAGGCTCCTTTATCTCCACCTTCAAAGCCGGCAACGCACCTGTAGCTCTTCTGATGTCATGGGTCTGGTCGAGGTCGTGGGTAGCGGTGGTCCATTACTATCAGGTGACCCGTACGCTCGTTTCTATGTCTTTTTCCATAAAAAAGTATTCCTGGTAATAGTGTGTATAAAGAACGACTATTTTCGAAAACAAGGAACTTATTTGTAGAAAAATGCAACAGACTGGAAAGGGACGGAAGCTTGGTATTCAGCACCATAATTTACCATTAATTAATTAAAAATAGTACAATATCGATGG
>DWNA01002120.1:0-12554 GCA_018249835.1 Heliconius besckei
TTGGATGTCGTGATGCAGGACATGAGAGCCAATGGTCTAACCACCGAGGACGCAAAAGATCGTGCAAAGTGGAGTAGGTTAAGTAGGAAGGCAGACCCTGGTAATAGCCGGGATTAATGCCAGGAAGTAGAAGAAGACAACATAAAAAAAAAAAATTCCCACCCTACAAATAACAAACTTCACCTTTATAGTATTAGTTTATATATTTAAGTAAAGAGAATCTAAACAACATCTGCTCAGGTGTTGATTATTTATTCTATGTATAAAATTATATGTTGTGCAGTAGGAATGTGTTTGTTTGTATGGATTGAACCCCAGTGGGGTATAAATTTTTATTATTTAAAGATACATTAGTAAAATAGCAAATATGTAATGTTAATGAATACTCTAATAAACTATGTATTAGTTTTAACATATGCTTAATGAATTTGGCAATGAAAAAAATAAAAAAATAGTGAAATCTTAGAAAATCTTATGGCTCGATATTACCTCATGTATAAATAAGCTTATCTAAGAAAGGTCTGTTATGAAGAAATTGCATTAATACCTAAGTTGATATAGGTCAAGTGTGCTTACAATTTAGTTAGAAATACAACTTCAATATATTAAGTAAAGTAAAAAAAATACAATTGTCAATAGTGATAGTGATTTTATAACTTTTGTACTTACAATAAATTGTAACTACTATTAAATGTATATGTATATCAGGCCTACGTGGCGCAGCGGTACAAGGTTATGACTGTAACAAGACGGTTGTAGGTTCGATCCCCACTCAAGAAAGTGAAATATTTATTTATATTTCCATTTCCTCGCTCTGGTGACGAGACAAAGCGCGGCGTTGAATTCTGCCACTCAACACGCAATGTTTCCAGAATTCGGAAAAAAGTGGGAAACAGAGTGTCTTAACGCTAGGTTCCCCTAGCGTTAAGACACCTACCCTGCTGTGCGCGGAATACAGTGTGAAGCTGATTTGATATATTTAATAAATGTATAGTAAAACTAAGCTTGTTTTGCCGACCCTAATACATGCAGAATATAGCATAAAGGATTATTTATGATTTTGATGTGGTTAAAGTAGCAAAATAAAAATGTACAGTTTTATGATTAGGGCTTTGATGTTTTCCAACAGGCATGGTGATAAATCTTGCTATGTCGAATAGCAAGATTCATCACCATTGAATACTGTCTAAGAGAATGTAAGAGAAAATTTGAGCTTCAACTTAAATTTTATACATAATTTTACAATTTTTGTAATCCTATGAACATAGGCTCGATATACACGATTAAAATACCTTTCTATTTGATATGCAATTTATTGGTTGACTTGTCAATTATAATTACAACCGTCGCTAAGCAACAAAAGAGCAAGAACTCTGTATAGAGCATTTTCGAATTTGAATTTAAACACTGGATTCCGTCTGCCTACTGTATATACATCTCTCTTATTTATATATTGTGTGTACTTGACCATATCAGCAATGAAGATAAAAGCTGATAAATATATGCAAAATATTGATTCATAATAATAAGATTGTAATTTGTATTATATTATAATTTGTATTATTATATATAAGTATTATAACTTGGTGTAGATATGATGACCATAGTTGATTATTACACTGGGTCTGGGATCAATTTTCATTATTATTATCTATATTAATATTATAATATAAACTGAAGGGTTTATTAAGGTTGTTGTTGTCCCCGTGGCAAAAGGGTGTGACTGTTAAAGTGATGGTTGTGGGTTCGACTTCTGGTCAGGAATGAAATATTTAATCATTTTATTTATTTCCTCACCCTGTTAACAAAGCAAAGCTCAGCTCAGAGTCCTGCCACTAAACACACAATGCCTCGAGAATTCGTCAAGAAATAAGGAACTAAAATGTCTTAATGGGAACCGTGTATCTTAACATTAGGTTCACCCTGCTATATTTTCTGTCAACTGTTAATTGAACAGTTGACAGAAAATACTTCTTGGTTTGATTTTGATCTAGTATTAATATAATTTTAATTTAAATCATATGTATAGAGTCTCGGGATCCTACAGTCAAACTCACAAAGAGTTTTGCAGGACATAGTTTAACTTTTTTATATATTGTAAAATGGTATTAATAAAATTAAATAAATATATATATATATATATATATATATATGAAGCTAAAAAACAAAGAGTTTGGTTAAACATGCTAGCCTCAGGAACAGTAGTTCCTGCTCAGTTGATTTGAATTGAATATTTCTTTTTGTTTTGATGGTGTGTTTTTCAAGAAAGGCGTATATCTTTTCTCGAAAAATGTTTCGCGTGTCGCTATTACAGATAAAAAGCAATATAATAATATTAAAAATAATTCATTAGAAGCCAGTACAGCTTTCTTATGCTTATCGGGCTAAATATATTAAAATGCTTACCATGGCTCGTCAGAGAAAAACATGGTACATGTTTCATCGCGGACTTTTTAATGGTTTTTTTAAAGGATAATATTTTTATAGAACACTAGTGGACCCGAACGCGGCTACGCCTGCTACGAATATTTATTAAATATATTTATGAAATTATTTTCAGTTTTCAATAGAGAGATGCGTTAGCTCATTCTATATTCATCCCGAGACCCTCAACTATCACTATATGAGTATTTTATCACAGTTAAATTAGGGGTTTGGCCCTGATTGCGTAAAGGACAGATAGACAGACAGACAGAGTTACTTTCGAATTTATAATATAGGTATGGATTGTTTTAATATGTCTCATAAGAAAGTTGAGTCAACGCACGCCATTTGAGCGTTCAGGAAAACATTTGGGGCGACCTTTACTAAAAACAACGAAATTCCTTGTTGCTTAGCGACGGTTGTAATTATAATTGACAAGGCAAGCAATAAATTGCATATCAAATAGAAAGGTATTTTATATCGATATATCGAGTAATCGTGTATATCGAGCCTATGTTCATCCCAAGACTCTATACAAAATTTTATCACAATCGGATCAGCGGTTTTGCCGTGATTGCGTTACAGACAGACAGAGATTTAGTTAATTAAGTATTATTATTATTTAACTGTATTATAATCACTTAAAGGGTTACTATAATCACTTATTATCATTTTACAGTATTTCCCTCCAGCGAGCCTCGGCTGGTTGGTCTATTGTGCCTTAGTGGCCCTTCTTTTCACCACCTTAAAACTGATCAACCACGGACTTCACCATATGTACGATACGAACGAACTCATCGTAGTAAACTCTACAGATGAAGCCGGCAATGCCAACGAGAATACTGCGTAAGTAGTAATTGTAATAGCTTTTTTTTCTTTAGAGTCTCGCATCTCCAGTAATCAGCAGAGTATGTAGGAAGCCAGAACCTTGTTTTGTTTATTTTATTACTACAGACACTTAGCCCGTAGTTTTTTCCTTACCTTATTAGTATCTTATTTCATTACATACCTCGTGTTAGGAAACTCGGAGCCTTTTTTCTTTATATCATGTGTTAAGTGTAAGAACCCAAAGACATGCTATTGTTTACTAGAGCAGGCCAATAAAGTAATTTAATTAATTTAAATTAATATAATTATTCTTCAAATTACAATCGAATTTACAACCATCGTTTACAATTAGACATTGTTCTATTAGGCCATAATATTATAAGTTATCGGTGTTAATTATTTAACATTGGTGACGATAATTAAAAAGAAAAGTTTTTATATCTCTATGGTTTTTTTTAAATTTTATTTTATAATTTTAATTTAATATATGCTCAAAAAAAACCACATAGCGTTATTTAAATTTTATTTTGCATGTATTTTTTATTGTTTCGTGTGCTTAGTAGACATATATATTTACGATCGTTTAGTTTGTTGTCGTCTCGCAGGCCGGAGGAGGGTATGGAGATGAGGACTATGGGCGCGGCCGCTGCGCAGAGCGACAACGACTCTATAACCTCACTGGAGTACCATAAACCTAATAATAGTACTATAGGTATGCTATATTTTTTGTGTTGGGTATTCTTTATATGATGAGATATATGAAAATTAAATGGATCACCATTTTATGCTGCCTGTATACATTTAATTTACATATTTAACATATTTTGTTTTATATTATTTACAGATTTGAAAGTTGATGTCCATCGCAAAGATAGTTCGGAATCGAGTATAGAAGATAGTGGTATGTCTGTTATGCCAAATGTACCGATAGCTACCACTAAGTCCGATCTGTGCGTTGTTCAACCTTCTGAGGTCGCAGAACCTCCTAAGCCCCGTCCAACAAGAGTTCGAGAAAGATCCAAATGCGGCCACAGAAGGGAACACAGAACTAAAACGAAAAGAGGGCACGGACGTATTGATGAATTAATAGTCGAAGAGTCAAGAAATCCCAGGGTAGATGGTATTATCCCAGTGAATGTATTAATAGACGACGGTCCTTTTGCAAAAGTCAGTAGACGATTTCATGAATGCCCCCATAGACGCGGATCGAATAACAGGGATTTTTTCAAAGAGTGGCTCTACTTAGATGGGAGTGAAGCAGCCGGAGAACCTTATCAGTCAAAGTTTGCAAGACAACTGAGCTCAGATTCGAGAGATAATTCTGAACCAAGTGTGGGACCACCCTCGCCTAAAAAGAGAACGGCGCAAAGAAGGAGATATAACAATTATCACGACGAAAGCTGCACTAAATCGGCTATGGCTCTTGCTACAGCTCAATCATCAAATATGAGACGAAACTCAAATTCAACAATGTCGACAATACAGTTGCCGTTACTTAATTCGACGGCTCAGCTTGTTTCTCATATGAGAAGACATTCTAATAATGCTGATACAGGGTTCTTCGCGAGCGTAGAATTAGGGGAATATATGATGGTGAAATCAGAGGCTCCAGTGGGTGATACAGATAAAAGTAAAGGAAAAAGTCCTGGTGTAAGAAGGATAAAAAGTGCGGCTTTGGAAATAGGTTGTCCGCCGCCCAGCGTTTCAAACTTATCACCTCATCCTAATAGTGCTGAAACGATTGGTGGTCAAGTGCTTAAAAATCCTAAAAGTGCAGTAATCCCTCCTCCAAGCAAGTGTCTCACGCGTGGTCCCCATTTAAACTTATATCCTAAAAACGAGTCTGGTGAAGGATGCAGTTATCCATATCTCACTTACGGATCAGAAATAGTTTATCCTATAGCAGAGATATCGGATGAGATGCAAACATCTCAAAAAGAGACTGACCTAGATTCCAGCGGTGAAAGTTATAGTGAATACGAAGATGAAAAACAATTCCGTGGGTTTGACTGGGACGGAGAACAGTCTCCTGTGATAAGATCTAGTGACTCTGATTTCGAGGCAAATGGCTCCAGATCACCTCTACTTGACAAAGTTAATGAAATTAGAATGGTTCGGATAAAAAGTCAAAGTGAATGCAAAAAACAGTGTTGCGAAAATCATCTAACTACAAAAACTGCCTCAGAGTGTCCAAATGAAAAATCAAAGCCTGTGAGACTCAAAAAAGGCAAACCTGAGCCCAAATTAGATAAACCCATTAATCCCTGTGATTGTAAATTTAACCCAGGTAGTGATTATTTTGATAAAGCTAGTGCGAGTTCGAAAGACTTACTAATTGAAAAATCGAGTTTGGAGTCAAATGAAAATGGCGATGCCACTGAAAAAACGCCGCAAGAGAAAGAACCAGTAGAAAAAAAACTTTGGGACCACGATATATCTAACACTAGTAGCAGTAGCAGTGAACTAGGCCGACCTGAGGACGACACTAAAGGTGATAGAAGTAATGCACCAGAGACTGAAGAGTCGCAATTGACATGTGATAGCAAAAGTGCTGATGAAAGAAGTATCTACAGCTTAGATTGGCTGTTCGAAGAAACATCTCAAATTAAAACGGATTGTGGTGCTGAATCAAGTTTAGGACCTGATGAAGTTTTATGCCAAAAATTAGCCAATGCCTTAGGCGAATCGTCATCAAATGTACCAAAAAACTTAGGCGCTATACCAAAACAAATTAAACATTTGGCTCGATCACGGGCTTCCTCCCAAAAAGAGAATAAGGTAAAAGATTCGAAGAAAGAAAAAGACGAAAATCAGACTGAAGAAAGAATATTAATGGATGCTGTTGAAGCACAAGCTGCTTTAGTTCAAGGCTTGGAATGTCTTTTTGCGGCTACAAATGCGAATACAGTCGTAATGCCTCCTCCCAACAGGGATGAGAGATCAAGGAGTCATAGACAAAGTATAAGAGGCGAAAGAGACAGTTTGCACAAAACAAGAAAAAGATCAATAGAGGAGGTCGCACAAACGTCCACTAATACTTTACTGCCAACCTCAATGCCTTTGCTAGCCGCTTTTCTGAACTCAAGGGTAGATTTTATGCCCTGTTGTGTACCTGATAATAATCAACCTCCCGCAGAGGGGCAAGCGCCAGAAGAGGGTCAAAGATTAAGGCCCTTAATGGATCGCAATCATAGAAACCGAATTAGAAAAATTAAACGTTCAACACGTCAACGTAATAATCCGCCGGCACAAAACGCGATGGACAAAAAGGACAAGCCACCTACATCAGATAACCCTAATGCCAACAATGTGCATTTTGCGACATCCTTTGATGATACTACAGACGGTGCGATTCACTGTTTTATGGACGAATATGGTAACTGGATGTCATATACGTTTGACAAAAACAGTACCGGCAGAACTCAATTGCAACCTATCTCACTACCAGATAATGAGGAAGGGACCAAAAATGTAGCTCCTAAACCTGAAAACCCCGACAATTCTCAAGAAACAGCCGGTGAATGTAGTTGCGGTTCATTAGAGTCCGAAGTTGCAAATACTGAAAGTGTACCAAAAACGAAGCGAGTCGATAGCATAGACCAAAGCTCTTCGAATCAGGGAAGCAATAATCCTTTACTATCGAGTAATAATAACGTATCGACAGTAGTTCCTATTAATACGAATAGTTCAAATAAGCGATTTTACGTTTCCGTTGCACATATTGACCAACCGAGATCTCCTGTCGCTTACGTGACTGATAGTTTGTTAGAGCAAATAGAGGCTGAAAGGCAGTCCAGAATGGGATTACCAAGCATGCATATCAATTTTCTAATGAGTCAGCAAAGAGCACAACAACAGGCTCAGCAAGCAGAAAATACTTCGACTCACATACCTAGTCTAATGCCCTCGATAGGAGAAGAGAGTATTGATATACAAATGAGAAATAAATGGAATAAATTAGCGGAAAATATAGAGAAACCGGCACCTAAAACGAAAAAGTATTACAAATTTAAGTTTTCCAAATGCTTAGAAATCAAAGTTACTATGGATAGATTGAAGTTAATGGCTCTCTTCGATAGGAATCTAACGTTTAAGGAGACCTTTGTGTCAATAATGCTAGCTGTCGCAGTGGCTGCGCTCGGTTCGATGGTCCTGAATCTAGGATTTTATAGAGACATATACGCGTTTTGGTTTTGTTTCATAATGGCCGGAAGTCAATACTCATTGCTAAAAAGTGTTCAACCTGACTCAGCATCACCAGTACACGGTTTCAACAAAATGGTACTCTTCTCACGGCCCGTTTACTTTTGTCTTTGTACGGCCATATTATGTGCAGTGAATACACAATTACAAGAATTTGATTCACCTGAAGATAGTTTGAGAACTAAACGTAGTATTGACGAAGTTAAGCCTTTAACTATATACGGATTTGAGTTTAAGGAATACGATTTTTTATATGTGATACAAGAAATTCTTTCGAAATTTCTACTAATTTTTCCTTTAGCTTTTAGCTTGGGATTATTTCCCCAAGTGAATACGTTTCTAATGTATCTATTGGAACAGATAGATATGCATATATTTGGTGGAAATGCGACCAGTAGTTTAAGTGCGGCTGTGTACTGCGTAATTCGATCTATCGCGGCCATTGGAGTGTTATACGGTTTTGCTTATAGTGGGCTAGTAGAAGGAAAAAAAACTCAACACCAAAAGCATAACATTCTATTCTCCATATTTTGCGGTCTCCTTGTTCCTATAGCGTATCATTTGAGTAGAAGCGCAAGTGATTATACTCTCATTTGGAATTTAATAAAGAAGCACTTATTACCACCGGAGCTCTACGCCGTACAAAATCCGGAGCCACCAGAAGCAGAAAAAAATGATCCTAATGCTTTAGGTGATCAAAAGAAAAACAACTCGGAAAGCAACATTTCAAAACAAAATTCAATGGGCAGTTCTACGTCTAAAATAAATTTTAGTTCAGAGACCAATATAGCAAGGTCTCAGAAACGTTCACAAACTTCAAGTATAACGTCACTCAAGATGGATCCCAGGGGTGACACAATGAATTCGACGACGTCTCTTAAAGCTGATAGGTCAGAAGCTCCTACGGAAACTGAGGAGAAGAGTAGAGACTCTAATACATTAAATTCAAATGCAAATAAGCAGGATTTCGAAAAAGCTGATGACGATATGGAAGATCCCTTGCCCAAGAAACTGCAAGCAACAGTTAACGCCAGATTAAAGAATGATCTCATAGTGTGCACGTTTCTTGGGCTCTTCGTTTTCGGATTACATTGTACTACTGTTTTCACAACGCTGCGGCCGCAGTTAAATACGGTAAAGTAGTTTTTATATTGTTTTTTCATTGTTCATTATTACGATTAATGTGCCATCATCCTAAACAATAAAAAAAATGTTACTCGTAAAATAACAAAAAAAATTCAATCATCCTAACTTTTATTAACTTATAAAAAGTATTTTATAATTCCACTACCACTCTAATCTTCTTTTTGTGGTGTTCTAGGTGCTCTGGATAATAGCAGGCACTCTTGGCTGGTTCCTGCACTACATAACGCCGCAGTTACGCAAGCAGCAGCCGTGGTTGTGCCTCGCGGGGCCAGTGCTCAAGCAGCACGAGCACGCGCAATTCGAGGTCACCGAGCCGGCTAAGCTTATGTATTTTGAGAGGGTTAGTGACTTTAGTAGTAAGTTTTAAAATGAATTGGTTTTACATTCAATATATTAGTGATGGGTATCCTAAAATTTTAAGCAACATCCCGAAAATGCTAATTTTGATTACTTTTTATATTTTTAATTACAAAGATTTTTACGATTACTATATTACGTCCACAGATTCATATACTTATTCCCTAACTTCTAGTGTTGTATTATTTACAGATATTCGTATACCTGTGTTTCCTGGAGCGCAACGTGCTGTACCCGGCGGTGGTGGTGGCGGCCGTCGCACAGGACGCGCCCGCCGTCGCCGACAAATACGGGGACGCGGTCGGCGCGCTTATTATATGCGTTTGTGCGCTTAAAAGTTAGTTTTGCCGTTGTTTTTTTCTTTTATTTTTATGGTGTATTAAGGTTGTAGTGGTGTAGGGGGAGATAATCTAGTGTTGAGATAGTCTGACTGTGAATACAGCTGTTGTGGGTTCGATTTTCACTTAAAGGAAAGATTTATTTAATTTTCTCCATATACGGTCCAAGATAAGGCACAGCGCTAAGTCCCGTTACTCAATATGTAAAATATAAAATATTGGGCGGTGCATAAGGTGAAGATTACTAAACTGCGGTGAATCCCAAAAGAAGTGGTTATGTAGTTAGTGCGTATGTATGTTTGTTTCTTGTAACTGTTAACCAGTGAACCGATTTTTTTGAATGATAAGTTATTGGTTTTGTCTTGATGGCGCGAGTGTTACTATCCAGTAACACCCAATATATCCATATTAATTAAGTTTATATAACTCACTTGTTTTATATTCCTTATAACCTAAGACTATTACCATCTAATCTACTGTAGCCTGATAAATATATTGAATACTTCATATTTATTTATATATAATATTATGTTTTCATTGTCCAGGTCTAAGAAACGCCTATTCGGAAACAGACACGCAATATTTGATCCTAGTATTCGCAGTACTGCTCTTCCAAAGAGATCTCAGCACGCAGAAGGTTTCGGAAACTTTCTTAGTGGATTACTTCCTGATGGCCATTGTTTTTAGTAAAGTTTACGAGTTTTTGTTAAAGGTGATATTTTTTTAGTATTTTTCGGAATTAAAATAAGTTCCGCAAACATTTTAAGTAATAATAACAATTCGTATTGTTTCTAATACGAATACTTTAAATGTTTGTGGGGACGGACGTTTGTTCAACTTTCATACGGAAACTACTGAACGAACTTAGATGTATCTTTACAGTATTATTAGCTTCTATATCAGAATAATATATAGGCTACAATTTATGTAAACAATTTATTGTAATTTGGCTGTAATATAATAAATAGTTAGATATTTAGATAGATTAATTTGTATATAAAATTCCACAAGAATTTAAAAAAAATCTTTTCAGCTTCACTCTGTATCCCGCACACAGAGAGGAAACCTTGTGTTAAGAAGTGTCTTAACACTAGGTCCTTTGCCGACCCTGCTACTCTGTTCCCCACTTTCTGGCAGAACTCAACGCCGCGCTTTGTCTCGACTCCAGAGAAAAGAAAGGGAAATATAAACGTAAATAAATAGTTCACTTCCTCGAGTGGGGCTCGAACCCACAACCTCACGTTACAGTCACACCCTTGTCCCGCTGCACCACGACGGCCTCGAAAATATTGCGTCAACTAAGTCTGCTCTCCTATGAAGTTTTTTTTCCGTAACGAGATAAACTGGTTTCTATATTCCCTAGTCCTCGACAAATAAAACTGCCATTATCACGTTAATACGCATTTCAACTGGTCAATACCGGTTTTAATTGGTCTCGCTCCGGCCGGCAGATCCAGTTCGTGGTGACGTACATAGCGCCATGGCAGATCACTTGGGGCAGCGCCTTCCACGCCTTCGCGCAGCCCTTCTCCGTGCCGCACTCCGCCATGCTATTCCTGCAGGCCGCGCTCTCCGCGCTGCTCTCCTCGCCGCTGACGCCCGCGCTGGGTAAGCGGAGGGGAACTAGTGTTGAGACACTCCGTACTTATCAAAACACTCACTGCCGCTTTCTGCCGCATTCTTGAGAGAATGTAGTGTTCAATGTCGGAACTCAAGGCTGCCCTTTGCCTCGACACCAGTGCGAAGAAATGAAAAGTTAAATATTTCCCGGAGTGGGAATCGAACACAACTTGCCGCCACTCCTCTAATAATTAGACAGCGAAGATTACAAAATCATTTTATTTTTGACAACAGAAAACAATTTGTCAAATTGTATAAGTCTTCTAAGGAACGAAGGAAGTAAGGAGTCTTCACAAGAAATGCGCGTTGAAGTATCACGTTTAAATGATTATGATTTCTAAATATTTTCCTTTCCCAATAATTATTAATTATACATATTACAGGTAGTGCAATATTCATGACGTCATATGTGCGTCCAGTCAAGTTCTGGGAGCGGGATTATAATACAAAACGAGTGGATCAGAGTAACACTAGATTGTCTTCACAGCTGGAAAGGAATCTGGGTGCAGGTTTGATTATTATTCTTTTTTTTCTAGTGTTGATTTCTTTTACAAATTCTTATTTGTTGTTATTTTATTGTTTTTTTTTATCAGCTTCACACTGTATCCCGCACACAGCTGGTAACCTAGTGCTAATACACTCCGTTCACCACTTTCTGCCGAGTTTTGGAGGCATCGCGTGATGAGTGTATTTTATTGTTATTGTGATATTATGGATTTTAAATGTTAGTAGATATTATTATGTTGAATTAGATAGTAGATATTGTTATATTATGTTAATTGATTACAGCAGTCTACCCACGTTACCTCGTTTAAAATAGCTTATAAAACTAAGCTTGCAAAAGCAAGCAAGGCATAAAAAGAGAATGGTTTTGCTGGAACACAGCCGAATTTTAATGTGTGTCTCTTGAATTCCGCTCTGACCACTAAGCCGTAACCAAAGCTTGAGTTATTTCTAAGAGATAGAGAGAGAGAAGATTTTTTTTTAAAAGGAAATAATTGAAAATTTTCCTTACAGATGATAACAACCTGAACTCCATATTCTATGAACACCTGACCCGCTCTCTGCAACACTACCTCTGCGGTGATCTCATGCTGGGTCGTTGGGGACAAGTGCAACAAGGAGACTGTTTTGGTAAGAAATGCTTGAAATTTAGTATGTAATTGTATTTGATTCCATCGTGGCGAAGGTGCACAATCGTGCGACTATAAATGCGACGGTTCGATGCGATGCGATGTTGGATTTAATTCCCAGTCGGAGGAATAAGATATTTAATATTTTAATTATCTCGCTCTGGTAACGAGGCAAATCGCGGCGCAGAGTAACACGCAATACCTCGAAGAGGGAGCAGAAATTGTCTTGATGGGAACGGAGTGTCTTAACATCAGGTTCTTTACTAAGAATGTGCAACAAGTAGAAACCATGGTTTTGATGAACAATGAGGAACTTAAAGTAGTTAATGAAACTGTTTTCTTAGGTATAACATTAGATGCTAAGTTACAATGGGGTCTGCATATAGAAACTTTATCTGGTAGACTTAGTTCGGCAGCGTATGCTGTCCGTAAGATTCGTCAACTGACCGATGTTGACACCGCGCGTTTAGTATACTTCAGCTATTTTCATAGCATTATGTCTTAC
>DWNA01002121.1:0-12553 GCA_018249835.1 Heliconius besckei
CTTGCACTACTGACCCATCACTGTGCTCGCTCTGGGTTTTCTTGTCTCCAGTGCTTTCGTCAAACACAGCGTATGCATATTGATAGCCTCTTGCTTCCTAAAATATATACAAATATATTTTTTTGTATACACAAGTATATTTATAGAAAGAAGTCATAAAATTAGGTATATATATAAAAAATATGCTTAAAAAGTAATTTAGGTACTTACATCCTTATTTGACAAAATGACAGGTACATTTGCTAGTGATGACTTATAAGCAACAATTTTAGCATTAGTCTTGGCAGGTATTTGCGCCAAGCCTGAGATGGGCCCATTAGGAATGACGCAAGGAGATACACATGGAGATACCAAAGATGACACTGAAGGTATAGATACTACAGACTCGATGGGTCCAGCCGCTAATTGTGCTAATTGCGGGCTAGCGAAGGAAAGTGCTGAAGGGTTATAGTTCAAATAGTCCACTGGCCCTCGTTGTACTATTACATTTGAAAATGCTGCACCAGATATGCTTCTAGCGCACCCAATGGCCAAAATCACCACCAAGTTACACTAGAAAAAAAATTCATTAATATTTTAAATTGTTTAAGTCAATTGTATATTGTATTAAGAAAATAGAACTTACAAAAGGAGTCATCTTGCTGTAGATTCACGGTTGACAACTGACATTTTTTCAGATGTATGGCCGTTTTATAAGAGATGTTTTGTTTGTACTGAAATATGCTATTCGGCAACACCGAGACAAACCATCAATGTCGCTGAATAAATGAATAGCGGTGAACAATTAATATGTTAATACAGATTTAACGCGGCTCCTTTTTACTATCCTGTATTCAGAACACGATGTTTACAAAAAGCGAGTAATGTGGCGTTAAAATTCGCTTTGTCCATGGCTTCGGTCAGCTCTTATCTTATGAAATTTATATATATTGCGGTATCCTCGTCTCGTGTAGTGGTAATTATAAATGTTATTTTTAAAGCGCGTTTTGTAAGAAATTTTAATTATTATAAATAATAAAACTTGGTATCATATAAGTATCGAAGATGAGATGGGCAGATATCCTTAAGAGAGACATGAACGCCTACAACGTTTCCGCACACGACGCGTCAGCGAAGTGTAGACAAAAGACGAGGAAAGCAGACCCTACCATAAGATCATATAAGTATCATACAATTTTTGCCTCTTTAGTTTTACCTTAGTAAACACAATTTTTTTCTCTTCATTTTTACATCTATATAACATAAACAGTTTGTTTTATTTCCATCGGTTCATAAATAAAAAAGTTGTATCAGTATAAACCATTTTATTTGACGAGATTGCTACAAATAAAACTATTTGTTTTATTACTTATTTTAAAAGAATATTAATTTCCAAAGTAAAGACAATGTTTTAAAAATTATAATCAAAAAGTATTCATATTAATGAAGTAGAGTAAATAAATAATTGTGTAGTTCAAACGAATAAAACCGCGAGAGGGTGGCTTGTTTATATTATTCTTATTAATCCTTTAAACTATTTTTGCCATAAAAAATAATATCGGATTTCATATCTGCCTCTGCCTACTCTGGATGAAGCATATAGCTTCATCCTGTATGCCATTCTACATATGGAATTCTACGCTGAATTATACTTCGAAGGAGAGTGAAGATATTAATAAATAATAATTCATTCTCCGGAGTGGGATCGAACCCACGATCTATCCTGTTGTACATTCATACGGCAGAGGGCTCTAGCGCCACTACGCCAATTATGATAGTTGTAGTTATTAATAAATAATAATTCATTCTCCGGAGTGGGATTGAACCCACGATCTATCCTGTTTTACAACCATACGCTAGAGGGCTCTAGCGCCACTACGCCAATTATGATAGTTGTAGTTATTAATAAATAATAATTCATTCTCCGGAGTTGGATCGAACCCACGATCTATCTTGTTTTACAACCATACGCTAGAGGGTTCTAGCGCCACTACGCCAATTATGATAGTTGTAGTAATTATTATAGTTTTTGTTATGAAAACAATAAAAAATAAATTTGAGCATTACTACTAAAAGACGCATTGTGTCTTAAATTTAAACAGGCGCTGATACAAATTGGTAAATTGGTAAATGTTGTAGTTATTGTTTAAGAGAATAACTTTAAACTTTAATTGCCTTGCTATGAGCACAAGGGGAATTATAATTTTAAAGACATTTTCATTTGTATAGTACTCGATTTGTTCTAGTGGTCGCACTGGTCAAGCTGGTAAAATATGGTCATTTTTGGGATGATGGTAACTGCTGTTACAAGTTATTGTGGAAATTTACTCATATAAATTTATGAGTTAATCTGCTTTTGGGAACTAATTTATTGTATAGTAATTAATTTATGAATAAATTTTATAAGCTAAATAGAAGGAAAGTTGTAGTTTATAAGGAAGAGTAGAGTGAATATCTATTAAATGAATTTGTGCTGTTAGCGAACATGTGCGCCTAACCTAAATAATAGTTTTTTTACTTTGTGATGAAAATATTATAAATTATCTAAATATTTTGTTGCTGCAGAATTCGACGGAAAGTGGAAAACGGAGGTATCTTCACACTAGGTTTCTAGGTTCTCTCTGTCTGCCCTATTTGCGATTTACATTATTCACATTTCCATTATTTAATAGAGACAGAACATTTTTTTTGAGTAGCAAACCGTTTCCTTTTTGTTTTTTTTATAGCTACAGTGAAGGTAGCGATCAAGAAGGCGAAGTCCCTCATTACGTCGTAAATGAATAATTATATTGCAAATATACAATTTTTAAAGTTTCTAGTTTAAAATATATTTTTTTTGTTTTTTTGCATATAAAGTATGAATAATCCGGCTATAGCTATAGTAAAGCATTACAAATAACTCTCATGTCTAGACATAACGGTATTGCGGTTGTATATTGCTAGAATTGAGTACCGTTCGTTCTAGAAGTTGCCGAGGAAAGTGTATTCTGCACTCACATTCACTTTCTTTGATTCACTTTCGTACATTGCATTGTTCTATACATGTTTGTTTTTTGCTTACTATTTTCAAGTAATTTTATATATTTTAGAGTAGGTGGTATATTTTTCTAGTATACTTATAAATATGGCTTCGCATATGCAATATAAAGGGCTTTATATTGCATATTAATTGCAATAGAGTTCAAAACCATTCACATTGAACAATCTGTTAATGATATTGGTCATGGATTGTTTTTTTTTTAATTATTTTTTATTAACATTCTTTTCGTTATATTTATTTTTGTACATATTAAAATAATAATAATAATAAATTTTTAATATTATAAATCTTCATGGCGCCATGGGACAGTCTCAAATGGAATCGTGATTTCATATATGCATACGGAACTTGGCTTCACACTAGGTTCTCTCTACCATCCCAGATATATGAACGACTAGTGACACACGCGTGGCGTCGCCTGCTTAAGCTTATTGTTATATTACAGCCAAGTTATATAAAACCTTAACATAAATCTAAGCCTGTGTTATTTTGAGATTAACGCTATATTACTGTAAAGTTTCATGTAAATCCGTTTAGTTTGTTTTCGTGAAATTGGAACGAACATCCAGCTTCACAAACTTTCACATTTAAAATATTAGTAGGATAATATATATGTATAGTGTAACGTGTAAGGGGTGAAAAAGCTTAAATATCTTACTAGTAAGAAATATTTGTATTTCTTGGAGTTATATAATTATAATGTATTAAGCAAATTGTTTGAAAATGAAACTTGTCATTTTAATAATACTTAGATTATCTTGAACAGATATTGTTGTGACTAATGCTTAGTAGGAAGTGATCGGATCATTCACATATTTTTGTGTAAATGTCTCTTAAGTGTTGTTAAGCGCTCTATTACTTGGGTAAATATATTATAATTGATAATTAAATAAATATTTGCATAACTACTACATTAAAAAAAAATTCAATTAAAACAAATTTTTAAATAAAACAATATATAATTTTCGAAAAGTTTATTTTCGCCGCAGTCTTATTTTAAAAGTTCGTTGTCGACTAAAGACTATCTATAAGTATAAAGGTACATATAATATCACATGAAGAAGGCTAAACGCCATTTATAATTAGTGGTGGAAATCGGCGTGGACAGGTGCTGTGTTGTGGACGATCGCGTTGAAACTGTCAAAGAAAAAGATTATTAATTAATAATGCTTTCTTTTTAGAAATAATTATAATATTGAATATTACAGCTATATATAGCAAATAATTCAAAATAAAGTAAATTACCCATTGTGATCATCAGCGGTGTAGGTGACCTTGCGGAAGGAACCATCGGGCTGGAGTAGAGAGTATTCACCCTTGACGATGTCACCATCGCGGACTTCATGTTGTTCCTTGTGGTCACCAGTGTGGGGGTCGGATACGGAGTATGAATAATCATATTTGGGATGGGCCTGAAATCAGTTTATTAGAATGAATATACAAGTTTTTTTCAGATTTTCGCCATATCCCGCATACAGCTTGGTAGGCAAAGGGAACCTAATGTTAAGATATTCTGTTCCCCACTTTAGTACAATTGTCGAGGCATTGTGTGCAAAGTGGCGAAACTCAACGCCGTTTTTGCAAATCAAACAACAAACTCATTAACACCTCATCATCTCAAGCTTATCATAATATTCCTATTAGCATATATTTACGCAATTGGATTTGGGTCAGTTGTAACATTTTTCATCTGTTATTAAGTCGAGCGTGAGAGTACGAAGCAAACAGACCATTTCGAGCATGCATCATGACAGCCATTATGTCCTAGCCGAGGTTTCACAATATCCTGGGAAACGCTTATCGGCCCTTCAGTCACGACTGGTTTGCGATTATGTAAGCCGTAAAACCGAATCATGAGGGTACCACCGAGGTATCTATGACAATGTTAACAAGATCAAATAAGATGATATTACTTTTCTAAGGTAACAGACCATTCTAGGCGCAGCGGCACAAGCGTGTCTGTTCGCGATGGGTTATGGGTTCGATCCCCATTCGAGGAATTTAAATATTTATTTTCAGAATTCGGTGGTCCTACCCTGTTACATGCAAGATATAGCTTTTACTTTTTACTTTTTTATATCGGCTCAGTTATAGCCGAAATGAAAGGTTTTTAATTGACACAATCAAGTATAACAATGTATTACATCTACAACCAAGTTGTATTATTTAATAGTTCTTTTTACTTCTTTACGGGCATGGTATACAAGTTACTGTACGCCCGAATGACCACATCTAATTAAAACCAAGGCAACTGGCTTTGTTATGCTTAACATATGATTAGACTTTAAACTTAGTGATCTAATTACGTTTCGAAAAGCAAGTTTGCGATTACGTTATACAAGATAATTCTTTAGGGATCTATTTAGCGTGAAAGTTGTGTAATATTAGCTATAAGTCTGTTTCAGATACTATATCCCGGAAACGATCGGTGAGGCGGCAAATTCTATATTATGCAATATATCAATTAGCTAGATACTATTGTGTTACGCCAGCCTTATGGGAATTGCTGGTGCTCTACTTACTTATTAGGAGCTATTTGTTTGTTTCTGTACGATTTTAATTGTGGGGGTAAGTAAATATGAGTAAGATTACGAAATGAGTTTCGTTTTTTACATAATTAAAATATGTTTTCTTAGCGTTTTGAATGTTATTTTTCACGTTCGTCTATCAAAATTAGCACCTTCATATGTTTACTACAGTTCTTACCAAATTTTTGTGATATTCTTCAAAAACTAACCATAAAGTTTATTTTCTTGGTTCTAGACAAAGATGTAAACATTTAAATATTGTGAAAACACAATAAAAGTAAGAAGTTCTTAAAAGTTTATGCACATGTATTAAGTTTTTGATATAAATTAAAATTTATATTAATTTTATGCCTTAAAATTCTTGTAGACCTACAATCATAACACACAGTGGTGTCGAGTGCGGCGTTAAAGCGCGGCAACGCCAGAATTCGATGAAAAATGGGGAACGAAAGTGTTTTAATAACAACAAAGTGTCATAACACTATGTTCTCAGGTCCACATTTACAATACTTACGTGATAGTCGACGTGTTCCTCCTGGGCCTCGTAGTGAGAAAGCTGGGCTACAGGCGCGTACGCGACCGCCTCATGCCCGTAGCTCTCACCACCATACCCGTGCAGAACACCGGCGGCTGCTACCGCCACCACGGACAGGACAACTGCGGCCTGGAAGAAAATACATTATGATTTTTTATTAACTAATTAATAAAAAATCTATTTTGACTATTATTATTTGTTGATTAAAACTTTGAATTAGCTGGTGTTTATTAATTTGGAAAAAAGATGACACGAATATGATTTATTTATGATATAGAAATAGCAACCATTAAAGAAATATACACTATTTTGTATTAATGGATGTCCTTAAACGCGTTCATTTGTCTCATTTAGTATTTAATGAATATGTCGTACGATTTAAGTGACTAGATCCTTTCACTAGAGGCAACCAGGATAATGACACAAGCACTTACTTTAGCAATCATTGCTTTGGATTTAGGTTTGCTTCGTTTCACCGACCACACACAACTGATAGAAACTGTTGGAACCACCGACTTTTATATTAGTTCACCACCGAGATGCGAAGTCGTACGCCGCGTCTACGCAAGAATACGGCAGTTTGATAATAATATAGTAATTACGTAAATTATGTAGCAGTTTATAGTTCAAGGTTAATAATTCATTGTTATATGGGATAGGGGGACAGTCTTGAAAAAGATGTACTGATGCCTTTTGATGAAACCCTCAATTGTTAAAGGTTTCGGTAGATTTAGTTTAAGTCTTTTGACTTTAGTTCAAGTTTTAATTGCTGATTATGGCAGTTTAGATTAGTATTCCATCTTAAAAATTAAGTCTGTGTGACGTAGGCAGAGGGAACCTAGTGTTAAGACAGTACGTTTCCAATTTTCTGCCGAATTCTAGAGGCATTGCGTGTTGAGTGGCGGAACTCAACGCTGCGTTTTGCCTCGACACCATAGCGAAGAAAATGTGTAAATAAATAATTTATAGTATATAATATTCTTTTCTAATGTAATGTAAGTACAACAAATGTATGATTACGCATATATGTAAATGTAAACAATTTCTCTTGGAAGAGCTTAAGGTTGAAATGACAAGTTTCACTAAACTATCCACCATAAATATAATCACAAAGATTACGTTAAATTAATAAAATGTGTACTTCTTATAATTTTTTACAATATTTTACATAAATTACTTTGTGAGCCTATACGAGTAACTGCTATCTCTCTATGTAAGCCTAATTATATATGCTAGGAAATGTATATGCATAAAATACATCTAGTTCTTATACGAATAACTTTTCCTAGCATATAAAATTAGGCTGTTATGTTCTAAAATTTAAATTATTTTAGGTATTGAAAACCATTGAATTACAATATTTTTTAATTTGTAGTATCACAATCAGCTCTACAATTACAAAATTCAAACAATTAGTGCCTAGTTGTATAAAAAAAAATATTCCTGATACTAAATATATATTTTTATTACATATGCCTATTAAGTTACATACAATGTCCCTGTAAAAACACATTCCAATGCGTTTTATTATATCTTAAACATCCAAAATAGGTTCATCATGAACTATTAACCTCACGTTTCATAGTTGTTCTCTCCTGACGATGTGGTACACCCGTCGTTAGTATCTACAATCATTTATGTACTGATTTGGTAAAAAACGTAATATTACATTATTTCACCTCATTATATTGTTTCTCTATAAAATGTTACAGTTCATAATAAATCTTGATAACCAGAGTGTAATTTTAAATTTGTCACCGTATAATATGTCTGACAGAAACTTGTCGAATTTGTAATTCATACTAAAATATATATAAAATATTATAATTTTAATAGTTTCTTCTTGTTTAGCTACATACTGTATCCCACGCACAATGCGGTAAGCAGAGAAAACCTCCAACCTAGTGTTAAGACACTCCGTTTGCCATTTTCAATCATTTTAATATGTCATTACTTTCAAGCTGATAGGACATTTTCACATAACACTTAAAATTAGTATCAAATACTTGTATAAATTACAACTGAAATATTCAAATAAAGTACTTGAAGTGCATCATTAAGTAAATGAGATTGTAATCATGAAGACAAAGTCGAAACAGCTTTGAAGGGGACATTTCGAAACACCTAGTTCTAAGTGAACAACTCTATCTTCCACTAGTAGTAAAACCTAAGCTAAAATAAGACGAGGAAATATGATATAAACTATAGAAACCAGTCTAACGAAAGAAATAAGGACATTATTGCATATCTATGTATTGGAGCGAAATACAACACTAAAATGTAATTAAGAAATTCTCTAAGGCCACGTGAAATGAATCCGTCGTTGGTTACATATTCGTTGTAATAACGATGGTTTTTGTTTCAAGTTATATTGGTTTATGATTATTATATATTATATCTTTTATTATTATCTAATATGTATGCTGTTTTTTATGATTATTACTTAAATAATATATGTATTAATGTAATAATATATGTATTAATGTAATAATATGTATTAGGGGCCAGTCGTAGCGCGGGGGCTTAAAGTGTGCCTATGCCTGTATACAGGGCTGCTTATAGGTTCGATGCCCACTCAAGAAGATGAAATATTTATTTAAATTTATATTTCCATTTCTTCGCTCTGGTGTCGAGGCAAAAGTGCAGCGTTGAGTACCGCCACTCAACATGCAAGGCCTTCAGAACTTGGCGTGAAAGTGGGGAACGAAGTGTCTTAACTGTCTTAACGTGTCTTTCAATCAATAAATCAATTGATGTAAATTAATATTGATTGTTAATGGAGTATTTCGAGTAGTTATGCTCAATTCTTAGTCAATAAATAATTTAAAAAATTAGTTGTCTTTTCGGCTACCAGAAATGAATTTCGCCACTCAACAGTCAATGTATTGAAAATTGGGTGGAGTTTAAAAAATAATTTAATAGATTTTAAAACCATTACGTACAGATATGAATATTTGTGGGCCATTACTAGTAAAATAATAAAACTTTATGTAATATGTGAGCTGTCAAAAATATCCTACTAAGTAGACTCTACCAAACTCTACTCTACTCTCTATAATAAAGTATATTATATTGTAACACAATTATAAATGTCCGGATGTTACAAACGTCCAGTTGCTATTTAAGTTTCTCAATCTTGTAAGTTGTGCGGATTCGGATGAAATTTGGTTCAACGACACTACGTATCCTGTTGTGTTACTACCTATTATTTACATTTACATTAAGAAATTGTTGTTGCTTGTTTATTAAAAGATCTCTCTGCAGCGTTGAGTTCCGCCACTACATACAACGCCTTGAGATTTAGGCGGAAAGTGTAAAACGGAGTGCCCTCTGCCCACCTTGCTGTACTTAGGATATAGGATGAATTCCTATAAACCCAATGATTGTATAAATCTAAATATGGGCAATTTTTTCCCACAGCCTATATTTAAAATATGTTTTAATTATTATCGTACCAATTTTTTATGTACAACGTTCGACTGTGGGTAATAATGTTAATTCGCTTTAATATAATTACTACAGTTTATGATGACAGCTTACAAGGTACATTGATGACTATTCTAAAAGATAAAATATAATATCCGGTAAAAATTTAACTTAAATTTAATTTTAAGTAAATTTTCGATACTGGGTATTTTAGACAGTACAAAAACTGTCACAAAAGGAATCTAAAAATATATACGTTTGACCTTAAAGTAGGGTTTATATTGCATTTACAATAATCAAGGCCGTCACACCGTCATTATTTAGTCTTTTAGGTTAGTTCGTTCAACAACGCTCTAATTCTTTATATGATCCGTGTAATCGTGAAAATAACTACATGATAATATTGTTATGAGGCCGAGGTTGTGAGTTCGATCCCCACTCGAGGAAAATAATTGTTATTTCTTAATATCTTTATTTCTTCTCTATGGCACTAAGGTAAAAACCTGGCGTTGAGTTCCGCCACTCAACAGGCAATGTTTCAAACGACGGACAATGGTAGCTCTAGGTCTCTTTTGCCTACTCTGCTATAGGTATGTAGGATATAGCCACGCTTTGCCTTGTTACAGAGCGAAGATATGATAATAGTTATTATTTCATTCTCTCGAGGAATCGAGCCCACAACCTTCTCGTCGACACGCGCCACTGCGCCATTACGACCTCTACGACAAAAAATTTTTTTTTTTCAATTAGAAACAAAAAGCTACTTTTACTCACTCAGGAAAGTGAACTATAATATCATATATTTTTCAATTAAATATTTTATTTTAAAATTATATAAAATTTATGTTGCTATATGAAAAGCATTTTATGTACTTTCACGTAATTAAATTTAATGTTCTAATAAATTTAGTATTTTGAAAGGAGAGTACGTTTACTGAGCGTAGATGGTTATATTTGATGTAATAAAATAAATATTATTTTAGAGTTTCTTTGAACTGTATTAATAATAATTATTTTAAAATTTATAAAATTTTATTTAGATGTCGTATAATCCAATAGTATTTTTTTTTCGCAGCTTTACGCTCTACCCGTATATAGCAGGGTAGGTAGATTAAACCTAGTGTTAAGACACTCCGTTCCCCACTTTTCGACGAATTTTCGAGGCATTGTGTGTTGAGTGACGGAACTTAACGCAGCGCTTTTGATTTGGTCCCAGAGCGAAGAAATTATATATTAATAAGTAATAATTAATTTCCATGAGTGGAAATTGAATCTACAATCGTCGTGTTACAGTCACTCAGTCAAAATAAATAATATTGTTTACAAATAAAGATCTTAATTAATTAAAAGAATATTTCTCACTTGAGAAATAAACATATTAAGTACAAAAATTACTTAAAATTACACATATTTGATCTGAAATCAAAATGTGGCAATGACATACTTTTCTCTGCATTATTTTGTATTGCATCGTATGTGTCTTAGTTGCGTAAAGTAATCTATGTACGAGTATACGCGGTTAGATGGAGGTCTAAGACAATAGGGAGTTAATGTTTCATCACGAGATTTAGGAGTACTTCCTCTTAGAAGATATTAACTGGCGCAAACAGAACGTTTGTTAATATTTGTAAACAAGATACAATCGAAATATTCTAAAAAACTTCATTTTAATAAAAATATACTTTGATTTTCTCAGATAACAACGATTTAAATTAATATTCTTTTAATAGATATTACAAAATTGAAGATTTTGTTTGGTTGATAGCGCTTATCTCAGGAACTAGTTCGAATTGATAATTATTTTTTATATTGTTTACTTAATTTATCAAGAAAGTTAGAATTACCTCAAGCTCTCATAATGAGTCATGTGTCTTACGTTAATTCTTGATTATTTCCAGAGTTCCCAAAAAACCTAGTAAAGTATTTTTAGGTTCACGAATACATGGTGTAAAATAAAACATTATGATAATTATAAATAGTAACAATATATTTCTAATAGGAATTACAGTAGTTTGAAAAGTTAGAGCCTAATGATGGGCTAGGATAGGTGCTGTATGGATCACAGGTCCGTGAACCAAAGGAGCGGCGTGTACTACGGGACCAGCGTGCACCTGGATTGGGGATGAGTGTACTGCTGGAGCTGGAGCAGCGTGAGCTGATGGAGCAGAATTATGCACAATTGCGTTGAAACTGAAATTAGAAAAGTTACCTTTAAAATAATCCTACTTTAATTAACGCTACGAACGTGAATTGAATAAATATATTATATTCTTATATAATACGCAATTATATTGTTAAAGTTATAAGCATTTAGGCCACAATTATATTGCGAAATAAATATTACATACAATTGAAATAAATGTTTTACTTTAAACTGACTGCGGGACGATTTTATCGAAATAATTGAGTGGAACGACTTTTGTTTTAGATAAATCACAGATTCTAAGTGTTGTTTCTAGTGCTTACGCAACACTACGCACTCGCGGCAAGTTCATGCTGGTGGTAATGGAACACATTGGCGCTCCAAATCGAAGATCGCGTGTACCGGCCAGATACTGCTTATAATTTTTCTTGTTTACGTTTGAAATTATAGCGCTCGCCACGTGCATATTCAATAGATTACGTTGACGTCTTATGTAGTCGAATTTCTCTTAAGCAATGCTAATTAATTATATGCTAATGAATGCTTTTGTTTGCCTTTTGAGTCATAGCGTTGGTTATAGTTTATAATTTTTAATAACATTTATTAGATTTGCACGGTGACGTCCTTTTACTGATTGCTTAGAGGTTTTCTAATTTGTCTATATAAAAATGTTATGCTACAATTGACATAGTTTTTGTATTACTTGCTAGTATATATTTTATTATAATTAGAAATTTCAATTACCCATTGTGAGCGTCAGCGGTGTATTCAACGGTTCTTACAGCACCATCGGGTTGAACCAGAGAATATTCTCCCTTGACTACGTCACCTTCACGGCTCTCGTGTTGAGACTTGTGGTCACCAGTGTTGGGATCTTCAACTGAGTATGAGAACTCGTAGTG
>DWNA01002122.1:0-12550 GCA_018249835.1 Heliconius besckei
ATAATGCAGCAGGATGCACCAGCTCAGATACGAGAACAATACTCAATAAGACCGACGAACGGTTTATTTTATTAATAATGATTTTCAACGTAAATAATTTAAGTCTGTAATGATAAAAAAGTAAAATTATTTAAATAATATGGATGTATTTTAAGTGCCTACGACAGTGCTTACTCATAAATAACATTTTTGTTTCCTTTTAATTCCACTAATAACAAAATCACTTTAACTTCTATATAATAATCCAAAATTTTACGTGTTCAATTATAGATTATAATATTTCTATTATTAGAAATTAAATTATTATATTCTAGATATACAACACCATCGTGGCCGACTATCTATTTATGCGTTAGTTATGCATTCGATCCAGTTCGTTATTTATAATACTAAAGTTATTATAAATCTCATTTAACGACTCTGAGAAAACAAAGGGTTAGGTTCCACTACTCAACAATTAAGAGAGAAATTAGTTTCTACGGCGGAAATAAAAAACTAGAAACTAGAAATTTTGACAATTTTATCTTTACACAAGTTCTAATACAAAAGATTCTTTCCATAACAGTGTATATTGTCCAATCAAGAAACTCTAGTTATATTGTTTTCATTTCTAGAAAAGAAACTTCTAGATTTAATAGAAGACACAGTGAAACTAGGGCGGACTAGTAACTAACTAAACTGAAATAGCACTAGTGCATTCGATCTGTCGCCTATAGATATCCTGCGTGACGACGACGCAATCAATGCGGAAACGGAGTGGGATGCGTCGTCACCGCTGCATTTGTCTCCCGCTACTAAAACTAGTACACGTATGTATGTACGAGACTAAAGCTTCAGTATAAGTTACTTCAGGTGTACTATATATATTAAAATACAATTTTTATTTATTGTATAGGTTAGTTGTGAAATAATGATTTGAATGTGAATTTAATCTCATCTTTTTTATAGCTTCACGCCGTATTCCGCATGAAACAGGGTAGGCAGAGGGAGCCTAGTATCAGACACTCCAGTCTGTACTCCCTACTTCCCGCCGTATTCTGGAAGCAATGCGTGTTCATATGGCGGAAAGAAATGAAAACATCGAGTGGAAATCGAGCCCAGAACCTTTCGCTTTTGTCACTCGCTTATGTCACTGCGTCACGACTGGTCTCTACATTTTTTTATAAATATTCAGTAACATATTCTGCACAAACTATTATTTCCAACAACAGTTATAAACCAAAAGTGGGATAAAATGGAGAAATAATAGCCTATTATCACAATCTGCTCTCCGACTGTTGTCACAACCCTACATCGCAAATGAGAAACGGCAAATACGTGAAAACAAACATCATAAAACAACCACCCGTGCATACTATCAATTGCAGTATAAAGTAGATAAAGTGACACTCACATGTCACTTACCAACTTAAATATGACAATGTCATTTTACGTTAACTTGTAAATTATTCTTATTATTCGTTATTACAATAAATATCTGCGCTGTCTCTTATTTGAGGTTAAATAATACGTGCATTGTTTTTACATACTGTGCCTGATATTAAAACACGAAGGGTAGTTACAAACAACAACTAATGTACTTATTTTTGACAATCAGGATAAAGCTTTAACCATAAGACAAAATATGGAACTGCAGAAAGCTGCAAATATATTGCGTAAAAATATACCCCATACAGTGAGGGCGCATGTTTGACCGTGAAAACGTGATAAACGAAAGCCTTGAAACGTAGCGGGTCGTCGGGAGCTGTGGCAGTAGTGTTCCGCTCCGTACTAGCGATGCCGTTAGCGCAGGTTCGGGCGGGCGGCGCGAGGAGGCGGGCGGGCCGTGGGAGGTACCGTTAGTGACGTCGCGGCCGTGACGTCACGACCGTGACGTCAGACGGCGCGATATAGCCACCAGCCTCGGCGGCGGCGGCCTCAGTATCGCACCGCCCGTCCGCCAGCGCGCAGCCCGTGCCGCGAGCCGCTACTACGACCGACCGCCCGTGAGTGAGTGCGCGTGCAGTGAGTGCAATGTGCTCGGCCGCATGAGGATCCTGCTGAGCGAGCTAGGACTGTCTGGCGCGTGCCTCGGTCTGACCCTGGAGTCGCGCGCCGCTCCTCTGGATCCCGACAAGCCAGCGCCAGGTCAGCGCCCGCACGACGTCCTTCCAATTCTGTGTTTATTTTCGCTTTCGTTGTGTAGAACCTTTGGGTGCGTAGACTTTGTGTGGAACTGTCGTGACGATGGCCATCGGCTAGAATGCGAGGTGCGTTGCTGACGCCCTCCAGCCAACACTGTGGCCTTAGACAATTCCTAAACACACGTACGTACCCTTTTGTTTATTTTTGTTTTGTTATATTATTTTATTTTGTTTGATTTTATTTTATTTTAATCCTATTTCAAATCCTATTACTGTTTTTTTTTAAATCGTTTGCAACTTTACTAAAGCTATAGAAAAATATTTATAACTTAAATGTTTATTATTATTAAAATTACGCGCAATTTAATAAATCGATAGTGTATACACATTAAATATAATCAAAGCCAGTTTTACAGCTGAGCTCACAGTTACCCAGTGACCCATGCGTATAGTGTGTGTAACCTATTTGTAACCTATACCTAGTCCTTATTAAGAGGTCTGATTAACCTAATAACATTTATAAACCCATCAAAAGTTCATAAATCATTTATAGATAACACTTTGACTTTTATAATAATAACTAATCTTGAGAATACTTTTATAAAATATAATGATATTAATTATGTATATTTTACCATACATAACAAGTTATAACTAAAATATTTTATTTATATTAAAAAAACATAAATGTTTTACAAATGACATAATTTTATAATTATATCAAAAGTTATTTTGTTTTTAAACATAAAAATATGAATTATTTTCTTTTTAAAAAATATTTCAATTACGATCTGAGGATTTAAGGTTATCTTGCCATAGAGTACTATAAAATTCATCTAATTTTGACGCTTTCTTATTATTTACATAACGACGGTGAGAAAATAATATCATTTGTTTTTTCAAGTAGAAACTAATAACGTGTCCATACACATCTATAAACACTTAAAAATTTCTACATTAATATTTGAGTAGTGCTTCCGCTTTGTAAATTAACACCACAGCGCACATATTAATATTTAAAAAATAGTCATAGAAATATTGTTTGTTTATGCAAAAAAATATTAGCATTGAGTCAAAATAAACAGACGTTATAAAATACAACCAAATAGGATTTTTGTCTAATGGTACTTAATGATCTCCTCTTCGTATATTTTTCTATATAAAAATCATGATAATTTAGTGAAACTCTATATCTTTAATATATAATTAACTGGTCGTCAGAGAACCTGCATACCGAGTATATCGTTAAGACTTTTTCAAATCAATTGAATACTAAAAAGCTTAAAGTAATAAGTAAGTGTTGAAACGAACACTGCAACATTAGCAAGAAACAATTTAATGAATCTCTGACTGACCAGTCCGGTAAAATTAATATTGTTTTTGTTATGTCCGCGGCAAGTTAAGTAATTCTAGTAAGTATTGGATGCTTGTGTCGCGATCGCCTCCGGTGTAGAGCCGTTGGCCTCAGCCGAGTTGCCTTCCTTGCCCAATAGGCTGTCGCAACCGGCAGACGAGACGTTGCACCTGCCAATGAGATGTCCCGCAAATTGAGAATGATCACATATAAACATAACAAATCGATCCCAGAAAAATGACCACCCATAGAAATGACTAAGAAGCGAGAGCTATCTGACTTTTACCATTCACTATTTCGTGTCCACCTATGTGATAAACAATTATGAACACTAAACAAACACCGGTTTCCGGGAGATTCTGCGCGGCACATCAGCACTTTCACTTTTGTTATCACTTGATAACTGGTAGACATAAAAGGCGATTGCACATATATATGGTTAAATAACAAGAGAATTAAGTGCTTTTATAAACATAAAAAAAGTTATAGATCAAATAAACTATTCGTTTATAGAGGCAAGACAGCTTAAATGACTGAGCCGAGCTTTCGTCATTGCTGATTTCTTATACTTGGAGCTTTTTATGTAATGATAAAATAAAATTTGAATACGAAATATGTGAATGATTGTGCGTGCGTACATTTTATCGTTGAACATTAGAGAGTATGGATACGGTGATAAGGCACGATAATACCCACCAGCTGGAGTGACGTCAGGGCGAAACAATATCGCTCTCCCACTTACGTCACGCTCACACCACCCTAGGGAAAACTATTTATAGCTTTTTGTATTTAATCTGGAGAAGATATTATGTATCTACATATATTTAAAAATACTATCTATATTTTATTGGTATTATAATAGGAATATAGCTTGCATAACTTTAATATATCTCAGTCTTAAACCCATGTTTCATATTATTTTGTGCAATATTAAACGGTTATACTTGTCATATCGAAGTACTTTGAAGTATATCTAATAACACTAAAGTGTACTCTAGACAAGATCATTAGTCATCATTTACTTTTTTGACTGATATTAATTAATTGTCAATACAGTTTGACAAAATATACGAGACTAAATATGTACCTCTATATACATATATAGTACAATGAGTAAAATATTTAAATGAACAAATATTTAGACATGTAAAATTTTTTAGTACAAGTAAATAGAGAATTGAAAAATATTTTCCACTTTCCTTACCCCGTCTTCAAATATATACATGAACCATATCACAAGATATAATTAGAAAACGTCAGGCTGTGACATAATCTAAAAAAGCCAAGCTAACTTACAGCCTACTGCATATTTTTAGCCTCACAATTGGTGCTGCTCTAACGCTTTCTGTAGCGGAATTACGTCACGAAGTCTAAAAATACTCAGGTGGTGTGGTAAAGCGGCAGAACGGGGGTGGAGGCGCGGGCCCGCGGCCTCGGCCTCCGCCGCCACCCGTGACGTCACGCCCGCCTTACGTCACGCATCGACCCGCGCCCCGCTTCAAGGACGCCGTTACTTGCCGGCTACCGGCTTCCTTAAACTTGCTACTTTTATAAAACCTACTTTGCAAGCAAAGTTACGAATAGCGGACGGACGAACGAGGACAAAATCTTTGCAAAATAAGAAACTTAAATTTGATTCCACTTAGACGCTACTATTAAATTGGCGACGCAACGAGTTTATCTCACGTCACTTTTGGCTAGACAACTTTTTATAATATTAGCTTATTATAAAAAAAATATGTTAATATTGTAATATTATAAATTCGCATTAATTTCAAGTATTTAATACAATGTGTTAATACGATAAAAACGTAATGTAAAATAAGCTTAATTTTATATCTTTAATATATTTTTTTCATCAATTGATATCTTTTAAATCCAGTACTTTTTATTAATAATGTTTACTGGTCCTGTATCAATACTTTCCTCTTCTTTATTCCTCTTATTTGCCTTCACACAAAACGTTCCATAAGATTACATAGTATAGCTATCGCTAGAGTTATATACTTAAGAAACTATCGTTTCAGGTTTGTTTCACGTCCTGTCATTTACTTTTTACTAAAAAAATATCTTCGTTGGATTAAATTATTTTATTTACTTTGCAATACATTGCAATTAAAAATTAAATAATATTTTACCTGAGACTTGCGCATATAAAAATATTAAAGTACGACTATCAAATATATTCACATCAAGATATGAAATACGCCTACACGTACGTGCATATGTATTGAAATTTACTATTTAATTACTTACATGTTGAGAGACCACAGTCACATAAAGACACCTTTCAAATATAATCTTTAAGCTTTATAAAACGAGTTTTTCCTTATTCTGATATAAATAAAAGTATATATATATATATACACATATATATATATATATATATGTATGTATGTATATTCAAATTCTTCTCCATCGTCAAATGTTCCTTATGCCTCATTTATAGCGTATATGATTTCAAGGTCGTTACTTATATTAAGTATTTTAAAAATAAAATTAATTCTATCGTAATATTAGGTATAGGCATCTACTAAAGACAAATTAATTTTACTAAGATACAAAAAAATATGATTTTATTTATTCTTTATTTAAAAGAGGCCAGTCGAGGCGCAGTGACACAAGCGTGCGACTGTAAAGTCGACAGGTTCTGGGTTCAGTTCCCACTCGAGGCAATGAAATATTTAATATTGTAATTTCCCCGCTGGAAACAATGCGCGGCGTTGAGTTCTGACACTCAACACGCAGTACCTCAAGAATTCGCCACCAAATGTAGAACCGAAGTGTCTTAATGTCAACCAATTGTCTTAGCACTAAGTTACCAGGTTCCGTCTGCCTATTCTGCTAAGTTCAGGATACAGCGTGAAAGTAAAAAAGATATATTTTTTTAAATAGTTATAAAAATTGCATAAAAATTTAACATGACATGATTTCTTTGTATAATTTATAAAACTCATAAGTTAGCTTAAAAAATATGAAATAATTGTAATAAGTATAACTGTATATACTATACATTTTTATACAAAGTTGTTATAAGACAATAATTGCCTTCATTAAACCTAAAAAGATATTCTAATAGTAAATAAGTTACTATTTTCGTTTATTACTAGGGGATAATATTACCGCCATCACAATTTTATCCCGCTTTAGTAACTTCACTAGATTATAGGACATTGTCGACACGTATAATTTCGGTTTTTAAGAGCTCTACGACTTCTATGTTTACCATAAACCAAAATGTAATGTATACCAAAATTTTATAGCATAATAAAAAATACATCGCTATTTATTTTAATTAATATAGACATTTAACAAAATAAATATTTTATAGTAAAAATCAGCTAAAAAAATAAGCTTTTACTCAGGGACATTATACGTTAGGTAGTGTTAAAGTTAATATATTTATATGTTATACGGCGCCTAGTTCTTACATAACCGGTTTCATACAAAGTTTTAAGATATGTAAATAATATAATATTAAGAGTATAGAGGTGGAATAAAATAGCTAGCTGCTATTAAGCTTAGTCGTGTTTGCGGCAACTAGTGCCCGCTTCACTTACGTAGTAGAAATAACTGAGGTTTTTTTGTAAGGATAGAATATAAGGTTTATAAAAATTGAACACAATAAACACATCAATAAAGAAAATATATTTAATATTTTTTTAGTCATATCTATGTTTACCTAAATAATAAATAATAAGGATATGAAGAAATCGTGGCGCAAGTGCAAAAGAGCGTGACTGTAACGCGACGGTTGGCGGTTCGATTCCCACTCGAGGCAATGAATTCGCTCTGGCACCAAGGCATAAAAAACCCGGTGTTAAGTTCCGCCACTCAACACGCAATGCCGTGAAAAATTCGGTGAAAAGTACGGAATGGAGTGTCTTAACGCTAGGTAGGTAGGTAAGGTTGTTAGTCTAATATAGCCTAAGTCTAAGTATAGTCTAAAAATATACAAATAATTTATCAAAAAGCACACGAGATTTTCTTTTTATTAACTAAGTTTTTATACTGAAGCTTTACAAAGTTAAGCCAAAGAATAGTAATTTCAGGAAAGAATAGTAATTTCAGGAAAGAATAGTAATTTCAGGAAAGTTGAGCCGCGCCTCGTTTGTAACGTTTAATATCCTCAGTGACGTATGAAAAGCTTTATCAACACTGTATTGCCAGGAACGGAGACGTTAGCGTCATAGTGACGTCACACACGCGCCCCCGATCGCCTGTCAGCCTTACAGCTGGAATCGACCGCCCGAAAGATTAGTTTTATATTCTATCAAGTATTTTTTTACGTCCATCTGTTTTTGAATTAACACAAAATATATTCTATATAATCTATAATTAAAAAATACAAATTTGAATTCCAATTGACGTTTTATAGTAATAATTAATAACACAAGTTTTTTAGCATTTTTGCAAACGTCCTTGTGTATTCAGCCACGTGCCTTGTCACAGGCGAATCAATGAATGAACATACCGTAGGGGACTATTGACATTTGACTGCCAATACAGTAGTAATAGTAAAAGTCTTAGTAAATCTTAATAAATAGTATAGTGGACAGTTAGTATAGAATAATGTTATGATGGTTTTATCACAATGATAATCATCATCAACATCATCATATTTTATTAACAATTAACAGATATGATATCAAGATGCAATCACAGATCTTTTGTTTCTTGATGACGAAATTATAAAAAATCTTAATTATTAAAAATTCTTGCATTAAAGCAAAATATGTAAAGCGCGAAAACCAGTAATGCTTTTTAAAAATATGTTCTCATGAAATAAAATTATCACAAAGTGAAGTACTTTAATTTCCTCCAATAAAACTCTTTACAATATAAATGATTGGTTTTCTTATTTTAAGCTAGGTATATACAAAGTATAAATAATATTGTTATTGCACGAGGCACTCAGGACAGATTTCTCTGAATTGGAACATTTTGTATTATAAGCCAATATTTATGTTAAGCCGTTTACCTTGAAAACGTTCGCCACTAATATTTTTTAACGAATCGTTAATTCATTGTCAAAGTACGAGATAATTGCCAGTTTTATAAATAAAATATTATCAAAGAAAATTATTAAATTTAATACTATTTTTGAAATATAATTTAATATAATTACATTTCAAATTACCTAGCTTACTGCTTCTAGAAGAGATGAAGAATCTGTACATTTTAGTTTATTGATAAATATGTAAATATATGTACAGATGTCAAGTACAATTTTATCAATATTTTTTTATGTATTTATATAATTTATAATTATTCTACACGTATATATAAAATTAAGCATAAATTTTAAAAACTCTATTAATACTCTTCTTCTTCCTCCTGGCATTAATCCCGGCTATTGCCATATTAAAAACTCTATTAATACTAATATACAATAAGTGAACGCCATACATGTTCTGTAGATGCGACAGAGCCACCTATCGCTAGCTTGAGTCATCACTTTTCTAACCGGCTAGTCTACGGCCTGCACTAAAAAGCTCTTGTAATTGTAAAAGATGTAAGCTAGTTTTGTGTGATAGATGTCGTTGTGTGACATTATGCAACGTTATTTTAAATAGAATCTACGTTTTCGACTTTACTTAAGTAAACGTATTGTCTATTAATAAAGATTGTTTAATACAGTTAATAAAAATATTATATGAAAAAAAAAGCTTTATGTAATAAACATATGTAATTCTCGAAGACAACGTTGAAAAGATAGTGAATTAATAATAAAGGTTAATAATGTAACTTGCTCATATAAAAATATATTGCCAAAATTAAAAGATGTAATAGAAGTATTATTACTTACAATTTGTGACTATTTGTTATATATTTAATTGTGACGTCACTATTATTAATAATTATTTCAATATATATTATAAAAAATAATTATTATTTACTAATAATACAAATATAACAGAGTTTTGCTTTTCCGTGTTGTTATTTATCTCGGATATATCTTTCCCTGGTATGCATAAATATAATCCAACTTTAATTGTATCCAACTTTGTTTCGTCCAACTTTGTAGTAACGTTGTTATTAAAATAATTATTTAGTTATTGGTTTATGAGAGTTATATTAATACTTTAATTTAAAGTTATTTTAACCGCACTTGCGTAGATTTTTTATATATTCCTTTACAACTCTGAAAAAACTAAAGCTTAAGTACGTATGTATGTAGATATGTTTGTTGCGTAATTTAAGTTTTGTTGATATATTAGATCAACTGAATATACTTTTATTAAATTAGTGAATAAATTTTACATTTTTAAATATAAATTATTATAAAAAAATACATTTAAAAATATAAAACTCAATTATTATTAATTAATTAGATCAATTACTATTGCATACAATTCAGTAACTTCTTTCAATATTTAACAAATAAAGAGGCGAGTACAAATAATATTATTAATATAAGTACGATATCTAACATCTAGTATATTTCAATAGTTATTTAAAAAGATAGATGCACCTAATACTGTTTTAACAATCCTTGTAAGTTAGCCTTGATAGTGACGCTCGCAATTTAAAATATTTCAAATTGCCAAATGTTCGTATATAATATATAAAATGAGGAAACAACCTCTGTATAAAAATCCGCACTAAATTACTGTAAACAAGTTGTAATACCATATTGGAACATAGGAAACACTAAAGTTATTTTGCATAAAATATAAAATTGTGTTGACATGACAGCTTCATATATTTATTTATATTTGCCTGAGCGGCATAAGTCTACCAACCAACAGTCTAATATAAACATGGATAATTTATTTTAAAATTGTATAATTGTTTCAATTTAGTTAGCAAGCTTTTCTAAATTATCTATTGAAATTATTACTTATTAACTATATTAACTGGAGACATTATTTGTAATACAGATAAAACAATTAACATATTAAAACATTTTATATATATAAAAAAATACACCATATTACTTGTAAATACAGAATAATAAAAAAAAATAACAAGTTATAAAAATGTAGGCACAAAATAATTTTACGTGAACAAATATTATTATTGTTTTGTTTCATTTGCATATTATGTGAATACATAAAATGAAACTTTAGTAGGTATGTCTTACTAGTCGAAAATAATCGTTTTTATGGAGAAGTACTTTTATTTCCAATATGTATAGGTGCCTACTATACGCTTACCGTACATAGGTACTTAGGGATTTTACATATTTCTTTTAGCGTTAGGCTGTATCTCGCTGCTCTCATATAACAGGAAAAGCAACTTAGAGAAACATAGTGTCAAAACCCTCCCTTACCTACTTTTTGCCGAATTATTTCTTTTTATATTATCTCAAGTCATTATGTATTGAATTGCAAAAGTCAACGCCACGCTTTGTTTTCTGACGATATCGAGGAAATGAACAAAATTCATTCCTCCGAGAGGTAGTCGAACCCAGAACCGTTTAATTTGTTTAAGTTAAAATAATATACATATACTCGTGTTTACTTTAATAAATTGTTAATTATAATTTTATAACACAGTTTTTTGTATTGTAATTTACTACAGCCATAAAATATCGTGGAAAGCTTTTTAAACATAATACATATTAACTTTTTAAGTATCAAGTTTCAATGCCTCGATAGTAGGTGTAAATGACATACAACATATACATAGGAGAAATATTTTTAAAATATATAGATATATAAAAGATGTAAATTAAAACAATTCAATTAAATACAATTTAATTTTCAATATTATTAAAAACTGCAATGAAGTTTAATTTTTATATTTTTATATAAAGCTTAAAAATCAAATCATCTTCACGCTGTATCCCGCACACTGTTTGTGGGTTCGTTCTGCACTCCGGGAAATTAAATATTTATTAAAATTTTAATCTTTATTTCTTCGTTCTGGTGTCGAGGCGAAGAGCGGCGTTGAGTTCCGCCACTCCACACGTAATGCATTCGGCGAAAAGTGGGGAACGGATATGCGGGATATAGCGTGTAGCTGATTTGATTTTTATGCTTTATATTGAAATGATTTTGTGAAACTATATTAAAACTATTATAATTTGAATTATTTATCAAATGCTATCGAAAATATTCCTTATTGATAATAAAGATTTATTGGGAATAAAAATACTTCAAAGGTAGTAAGGATCTCTAATGTTATTTACATGTATGTACACAACAATAGCGAATAAATAGGTTCTCATACGAGGTTGACTGAACGCTGTGGCTTAAGTTTAAGTAATTCCGTTGTGATATACCCACCTTTTTCAGTTTCATTTCCTCGCATGAATAAAATAGATAGAAAACCTAGTATTAAAACACTCTCACCTATCTACAATCAACCGATGAACCTGCAATTACAACTCTAATACTTCCCTTCTGTTCCACAAGAGACTCACAATTAAAATAATTTTGTTGAAGAAAAACAAATGTTTACACGAACACGAGAATGCTTAAACAAAGTAAGACATTGTTGTATCGCTCTACATGTCAACTAATAAACTATAGAAAGAAGTGAAAATGATAACGCTTGACATATAGGAAAATAAAAATACAGAAAGAATACTTTTGTGGCAGCTAATGAACGAAGAACGAATCTAAGACTGTCTGTCATTGATGCTAACAGTCTAAGACATAAGAATCCCATAGGCTTATTATCATGTTTGTTCGTTCATGTCTTTATAAATTTTGTAATAAAAAAATCTTTAATTACAAAATTCTGATTTTTGTATCTTATTTTAAAGGATCACTATACCTATCTATTTATTAAAATAAAAATAAAAAGTCCGCATAAAATTATTTTATTTTATTTTATTTTATTAGACTTTCATTGAGTCAATCATCCATTATGGTGAAATCGCGAAGTATCCGACTCTGTAAACAGGATAGGTTATAGGTTTGTTTCCCATTCGTGAAAACATTTATATTTAAAAAAACAATTATTGGTTTGTAGTTCTAATTTGTGATATTGGCCCGCACTATCCAAACAGCTATGTCTCTAAATTGGGCGGAAAATTATGAAAATGTTAACTGACGTCGTTGTTTCTTTTTGCCTATCTCACTAAATGGCATTTACATAAAGATAAATATGATATTAGAAA